>OX457050.1:28833194-29028194 GCA_949752735.1 Lumbricus terrestris
GTGCGAGAGTGATCGAGTAGGTGAGTGTGGGTGAGAGTGTGTGGGTGAGCGTGAGTGAGTCAGTGAATGCGGGTGGGTGAGTGTGGGTGGGTGAGTGAGTTCGGGCGAACTGCGCTCTTTAACATATTGGAGTCTCATCTAGTGCTCTATATAAAATAGTGTATTTTATTTGCATTCATTCTGCAATAACTGGTGCAGCAGATGCTGTTAGGGGCCGTCCATAAATTACGTCACGCTCCAGGGGGACGGGGTGTAAGAAAGTGTGACAGTTTGTGACAGGGGAGGGGTCAGGCCATGTGTGACGTCACACATTAGTTTTTAAAATTTTATTTCTAATTTATTTGTATATTTTTTTTAGTAAAATTTAATAGCTTTAAAAATAATTTTCAGAAATTTTGTGAAACATTTGAATTGGTTTTATGTCAAAATAGCATGAAATGCGTATCTCCTGAATGTGTTGTTCACGATTCCTTCGCTAGGAGCGCTAGTTTGCTGTTGCGAAACCTTTTTTATGTATAGCCCATCGATATTAATAAACCTGGATTGCGCTTAGTCTATGCTCGCTGCACAAAAATGTGTGGTCGGCGGACAGAAGCCGAGATCTATTTTTAGATCATGCCGCCATCTTAAAGCTACAAGTGTTCAGATGTGCGCTTGATATCCTGATGTCTCGATTAAAACCTTCGGTTACAGAACATTTCCAAATTCATTGCAAACTGACCAACTCTTAGTTGTTGCTTAGTTATCATACTACGACTTGAACAAATTATTATAATGTGTTGTCTTCCAGTAGGCTTTTTGCAAGGCTCCAAAAACAGCGACCTGGCCATTGCCGACTTCATTTAAGCACCGATATTTCAGCTGGTCTCTTTGGCACAATTTCTGTGGACGTTGAGAATTTTCTGAATATGCATTCATTCACTCCAGAATTTATATAACGCTTCTTCGAGGGACTGCTCAGAAGTTTGTATGCGTACTTGTTATAGCACCCCTTCAAGCTCACTACTCAGAGGCGCTCCCGAGTACCGACTACAGCGCGGACACTGCATTGGAGTTTCACGCCAAAGCGCTGAGCAATTACGAGTGAAGGAATTTCCCAAGATCCCTAAGCGGCGACTTGAGGCGGATTCGAACCTGCAACCCGTGCTCTAGCATAGTGTTGGGCGCAGTAAAAAATCTCAGTAAGAGCCCCCGGAAACAGACTTGGCTCCTGTGGAGCCCATTCCAGACAACGGCCCAACACGGAAAAGGCTAAATTCTGCATGGTTGCAGTTGGCATAATTATGGAAGTGGGGTACAAATCTCCACCATGGTAGAAATTTGGTATGTAGGCTATTTGTATGGACTGCAAGGCCAGGCTATTGTGCCTTATTGTATCGAAGCCCTTCTAAAAACTTAGACATCAAGTGTTACCGTCATGGTACTCCTAAATACAGCAAAGCATCGGCTATAGTTCTTCCTACCCCAAAGTCCTAACCTGCATCTCACAGTGATGGGTGGGGTGAACAGCTGAGCGCCAGATTGCCCAGTGGGGCTGTCAGTGGCGAAAACCTCTGACTGAAGGGATTCACGGGGTGGACAGGCTCACCGGAAATTCTGAAAAACAGCTGGCCATCGCAAAAGGCAGGTGCTGGAAGGATACCAAAGGCCATAGCTTGGGGGGGGTGTAACATTAAGAGAGAGAGAGAGAGGGATGGTCAACACCTGGAAAAAGACCAAGAAACCTCAACACGACTATGCACCTAAATCGAAAAGTGGGCTCCAAGTCAGATTCTCCCTTGGAAAGTCAAAGTCCTTACCACTACTCCTCAGCTGCACCACAGTGTAAGGTGACAGGATGTAGATCAATGGACTTATGGGGGAAATTAACCCGCATACATTGTAGGGGATATAATGCTGAGGAGTGCCAGGATCACCCAGGTGACTGTTTCCTATATCAGTTATCTGGTTAACAGGCATGTAGTAACACACACATTGAATCGGCTTAGCCAGTAACTCGTGAATTTATTACAGGAAATAATTAACATACAAAAACATTGCTTACAATTGCTCTCCTTGCATGTAAAACAAAGTTTCCTATATCAGTTATCTGGTTAACAGGCATGTAGTAACACACACATTGAATCGGCTCAGCCTATAACTCATGAATTTATACAGGAAATAATTAACATACAAAAATATTGCTTACAATTGATTAAAATTGCTCTCCTTGCATGTAAAATAAAGTGCTCTTTAATTAAATTTAAATCAACAAATTGCAAATTACAAACTTGAAAAATTACAATGGTCACTTAAAGACACATAAATCTCAGCATCAACTAATGTCATTGCAATAACATTAGCATCGTATTACAATATCCATTTCCTAATTCAAGGACACTTGCACTAAGAAAAAGTAACAGAACCTGAAAGTCTGTGCACTCAAAGATTTTACAAGTTCTGCCAACCTTGAAACACTTGCACAAATAAAACTTAGTAAAACATAAGCTTAACACACTAATTGTTCCATGAGAATAAAAAAAACACAATTCTACAAGCGGAACTGACCAAACAATAATTATTTCTCATTGATGTTTAAACAAAACAAGCTTTGTCAGCTGTTTACGAATTATTGGTCCAGTTATTTGGACAGTTTTCTGCTTGGCCAGATGATGCATTCGGATAGTGCAATAGCAGCTGCTAATGCACTTGATTAAATTGAAAACATGATTGTTGTCGGGTGTACTGTCAAACATGTGGTCATTCAAACAAGCAAAACAATGCAACCCAACCTCTGTCAGGACAACGGTGCAAACGGTGGGTACAAAATGCTTGGCCCATGGTAGTTTATCGCCAAGAGTAGTATGCATTCGCATAAAACACTTCTCAGTTTCTTCACAAATCATTGTCACACTCCCCGACGGCTTAATTAACCCACCCCTATTTTTCAGCGAAATGAACTGGCTCCCCACATTTGCTACCATTTCATCCTCTGCAGTTAAAGCTAAATGACAATCTGCACACTTAATCTTCCTCTTCACCATTCTTACAACATAACCAGCAATGTATGACACTACAGCCTTCTTGTACTGAGACAGAATTGCTTTATTTGGAATGTTCACATAATCATGGTCGCTGGTTAGTGGTACATGAGGCTGTAGATCATACATGCGGGCCACTGACATGTCTAGAGTATCCTCTTGTAAACCCTGAACTGGAATGGAGTCCAATGTTACACTCAATATGGTAGTTGTGTCCTGTACTGTGCAGTTTCCCAAGCCCCCTTCTACATTATGGTGCATCAATAATCTCTTGTATGCTGCAGTAAATTGGCGAACTGTAGGATTATTATTGGAGCCGCAAGAAGATCTAACTGCACCAAAAAAAGTTCCAAGTGGCCCTGACTTAATTTGTATGTCAAAAGATACTTAAGAGGAGAGTTGGGGTTTCCAACCAGTTCGTTGAATATTGCAACAGAGCAAATTAAGCCAAGAAATGGAGTTCGTCGTTTTTTCTGATACATTGGAATCCCTTTGTCATTTGTTAAACCAGCCAAATAAAGCTTTGCTTCCTCAAGGAAAGGTTTCCAAACTGCAAACTGTTTCATTAGAAGGCCTCATTGGAGCTTTGAAACCCTTGGCCAGAGGATTGCGGGAATTAAGAATATCAAACAAATGATCAATTACACGTAAAAAGTGAACCGTAACCTCAGACCCAATAAACTGAACAAGTTTCAAATTCTCACGACAAAAATCAATGGCATCAGCTACACTGGCACTCAGTGTTTGAGCAGCTAAATTGACCTTCATCTTCTGCCTATTCCACATCATGTGAGCAGTTTTTAACTTAGTGCCAAGTCGCAAACCCTCAAGCTGCTGTAATTTGTACAGCTGCTCAATATAATTCCAGTTAATTTTACGACCCTGTTGATCTTTAAGAATTCCATAACATGCAAAGCAATAGGCAGCACATTCCTACCAATTCCAAATGACAAACACAAAAACAACAAAATAACCTTAGAATGCAATTAATTTTGTGTAACTCATAATCACAGTTTCTTCTCAGCTGAAATATTCTTCAGCATTTTATAAAGATGGCGCCAGAAATAACTCAGAAGAAAATTAATGCCATCTCGGCAAATTTGCAAATCATGCTCCAGTTCACTACCGCTACAAGACAACAAACGTGTTACGGAATCACAGCAACGTAGGCAAGTACTCAAAAGTCCATCGAGCACCGATTCAGAGTTTGACGTAACCAATCACGTTCCATGCGTTGAATGGAGTAAACAAGAACCTAGGAGCCATACCGGCAGAAAAAAAACAACAAAGCAACCAGTAACGGCAATCATCACAGCTTTTCATAATCGAAATTCCATTTCGAATGGAACTACAAAGCGCACTCATCAGTGAATTGAAAATCTGTGCCGTGCTTTGATGACGTAGACACAGAGGTCTAACAACAAACCTCTGTTCACCCGTGGCATCGAACTTAGAAACCACTTCAAAGTTCAAACAGATGATGAAAGAAATCTGGACCATTCATTGCCAAAGAATGCTTCAGCAAATTCATCTCACCGGATCCTTGTGAATAAATTCAGAGCAGAATTCATGTCCTGAAAAAAACCCAGAACAGATTATTATACCTTATAATATCTAATGAAACTCAACAGCTCTGTTAGCACTAATAAACTTGGATGAAGGATGTGTTTACAGACAATACAGAATAACTGTAGAGTAGAAGATTGAACCTCACAATCAAAATCTAATCCTAAATATGACAAAACATTAATGGCGCAGAACAATTGTGCATGAAGGACATGCTCAAGGCCCCTGCACATTAATTGCCTCACGCAAGGCTCAAAGCCACACCATCTGCATTACGCTCTAATCAATCGACCACTGCGCCACTTCTGAAAGATGTCTGGTTGCATTTTGTCATAAAAAAGAGTTTCCTTACTAGAATGTTTTATACACTTACTAACATTCATCTTACATTACTTTTCATTTATATTAATTACTATATATACTTTATTATTAAATCTATAGTTTTATAGGTTATACTGCCTTAATTTATCGATGTCCGATTGTGTGTTTGCAAATGGAATAATAAAGACTATACCTACTTACTTACTTAACATGACTAGAATTTGGTGATACAAACCAGTTCACCGGAGTGCTTCGACCAAGCCAGGTTGCACACTTGTGATCCGGTGTCAATGCACTGAAGTGGTCGACCGGTGATCGTGTTCCAGAATCGGATTCGTTTGTCCGCTGTTCCGCCTCCGCTTGCCAGGAGTCCGTGTTGATGCGGCGACCAGGCGATTGCCTTAACAGCGGCCATGTGCTCCGAATAGATCTGAACGGGATTGATACTACGCGTGTTCCAGGCGTACAGTTTGTTGTTGTTGCCACTGGACGCTAAGTGCTGGTGATCAGGCGACCATTTCAAACCGCAGACCTACGCAATATCAATATCAACATAAATATGTTGAAATAATGCCATAGCATTCTGCCTCATCACCAATTCACCATACAACCTAGAAAAGATATTTAAAGTCATACATTTTTAATTAAATTGCAGCAGGCAAACCTGGTGTAGATGGGATAAGGTCTCCAACTTTTATTTTGCTACTCCACAATGCCCGCAGTCACTCATCTATTTATGCTGACTTCGTGCGCAACGTCAATGCACCAAAATGCTCTTGCCTGACCTGTCACAAGCGTACTCAAGCAACACCATCCATGCATGGAGATTTCTCATCTCTTTTACGTGATGTCTGCTATCTGATAACAGAACCTTGCTTAAACATGTATTGACCAACTCCTGCCGAGTTGATGTCGTTCACATAAAATAATATCGGATAGCACGAGACGAACAAGGCCGATCCGGGACTAACAAGGCCGATCCGGGACGGTTGGGTTGGCAGCTCTAGTTTTGGATGGCTTGGGCCGTTTCAGGGGCAATATGAGTACTCACTACTCACAAGTGTGTATTCAAGTTCTTTCATTCACATTAAGTCTAATTATCCTAGACGCAACAATTACAAATCACGCAAGCGAATTGTTAGCAGCAGAGCGGGGATAGTTTTGTTAGTTAACATGCAAAAAAATGTTCCCGCTATCAGTAGTTTAGCAGGGGTAGGCTTGCGTCCTCGAACACAAGTCGTATTAATTTACATTTTAATAACGATCAGGTTCACTAGACAATAAAATAATCAGTGAAGATGTTACTCACCGATGAAACGACTGTGTTGTTCCTTTAATTTGCTGCTTACAACAATTTATAGCCGCGCAATAAGGCATTTTGACGAGTAATATCCATATCGATTATATCGACACACTTGTAGTTCCAAGATGGCAGGTCGCCGACCTCACTTTCGAGTTTACTAGCGCAATCCAGGTCTAAATATAGATATCGATGGTATAGCCTTGCTTTCGTCATGCCGGAAGTATTATTATTTCTATGTTGTCCGCAGCATAATTATGTCACTGAGCGACAAATTCGGAATTTAATTTTTACATATAATAGTAATTATTATAATACAAAATTTTGAGGATTCAGAGGTAATATTTATATAATTTAATCATTATTATCATGAACTTATAAACAATTATATAACGTCATTCTTTAAAATATATGATACCAAGCCATTGTATTATATCTAATAAATACCCACTTTCATTTGTCATCAGTGAATATTTTTGATTTAAACATAATTCACATGCCCATAATAAACAGATTCAATATAGCACAAGAGTTTGTCACATAATTTGTCAATCTAGTCTTTTTTAGTCAAATTGTTTTGTTTCCTTTTTATTATTTAATCACTGGGTGAGGTCAAGTTTCGCTAATCTACTTCTTATCCTGTGTAAAAAGATTGCATAATCGGAAGATTATCTAAAAAAATTGTTCGAAAGTGTGACGTACTTTGGGGGGGGTCCGAGATTTGTGACAGTTTGTGACAGGGGGAGGGGGTAAAAATGGTCAAAAATAGCGTGACGTACTTTATGGACGGCCCCTTACAAGTTACAACACGCTCGCATGCGCTTGTCTCAGCGCATGCGCATTGACGCCGGTCGTTTGCGACTTTCATTCTATTCTCGGCCAATCAGCTGCAGATGGATAAATGGCACAGTTGAGTTATCGATTTCCTGATTTAATTCATAACATCTCCGAGAGCCACAGTTATAAAATCATTGCAGTGACCAGTGACGTAACCATGCCAGGGTAATTACGGGCAATGCTCAGGTTGGCAATTAGCTCTACCCGGGCTGCGCAGGCAATACACCCCAACCTGGAATCGAGAAATTGATAAATTTTAAATTTGAGCTTGATAGTTTGATGCTAGGAAAATTAGCGTCAATGGACTGAATGCATTGCATTATGAGATGTGGCTAAACCTGTAACCAGAGGCAAGCTAAGACGAGGTATAGATATATATATGTATATAGCCTACGTGCATATTAGATGTTCTCTCTCAATAGACGGAAACTTTATCCCGGGTGAGTAGGGGATGGATGGGCGGCCGAATGCCCACACGCTAAATATTTTCACAGATCAAGATCGAGAGATCATCGAGATCATCTGTTGTCGCAGCTGACGCAGTCATTAGTTATAGGCTATGCTCTCTGCCTGTATAATGATATATTACACGTGTCGTCATTCATATGTTCCTTCCGACGGAAGAAGGAACCTATACATAGGCGTACGGGACATTTCGGCAGTGGGGGGAAATGTTTGCCCAAAAAATCTGACGACCTTTTTTAGCCATCCGCCTAAAATTCTTAGGATTTTCCCGTCCGAAACATCTGACGACCTTTTTTTACCCCTGCGTGTCCGAAAATATCCTCCCGTATCTATTTTGCCCGGGAAAAATTTCCGAAATTTGTTGGCCCGTCCATGACTCTTTTGCCCGAAAAACACATTTGCCAGAAATTTTTGGGGGCATTTGCCCCCCCTGGACCCCCGTCTCGTACGCCTATGAACCTATATCTCTCATAAGTAGCATAAGTCACATTTACACTTCTGCTGGCCCACAGAGTAGGCCTATACGGTTTCCATCATTCGCGCAATGTATAGGCCTAAAGGACTTGTTCGTACATTGAAAAGGTCAGCCGAGGTTATTATTTAGGTCAAACGCCTGGAGGCTGGAGAAAATACCAGACAAGGAAATGATATACTCTATTAAACATTAGACGATATCTTAATTCTCATGTCGAAGTAAAACGAGGGAGGTGTTCTTCGCTCCCCCTCGTCTGATGAATTACCACGGCGACAGGTTTATAGGTAGTAGGTGTATAAGGTGGTAAATAGCAGCGTTTTATATACTTATATATATATATATATATATATATATATATATAACGAAATATATATAAAGCCACAAGGTTCATAAATAAAACGATCACAAAAGGTCAACTAAAAATTCAAAACCTTTCTGAAAATTAGTCGCACGTACGTTACTAGGCCTACTGCGTAAATAGAACTTGGACTTTGAAAAGAATAGCGGTTCCATCAGAAGTTGCCATGGACTCAAAATAGAAGGCGACGGACGAAAAATTCTTGCTCAAATAGAAGTTGGATTGACGACAAGAATTCTATGTTAAAGTAGAGGTCAGTTTAATGAATTATAAATTTCTATATAAATTCATAAATATATATATATATATATATATATATATATATATATGGCCTAATTATTTTGGATAACAACATATATTTGTAGGCCTCATTAAAGGTGTAGACTGATAGCCTATTAGGTTCTTTCTTCGCCATGGTTTCTTTGTCTCCACGATGCATTCGCCTTGATCAACAATATTATTAAGTAGGTTACTATTAAAACCCCAAACATGAACACACTTACTATAAAAAGCGAATAACCTCGTCAGACGTAGGCTACTATCCTCGGTTTGACTGACGTCAAAGACCTCTCTGTATTCAGCCAGGTTTAATATAGGCTACGACTTTTAAAAGTTACTGCTACTTTCTCAGTCTGATTATATAATGGCCTAGGCCTTACATGCATCTTTCGGTAGACGCGCCTTTGCTACTGCTGGTCTAAACTCTCCTCGGGCAAAAATAATACGATCTCAAAAGTCTGTAACATAATTGAGATTTCCCCTGCAAACTCATATTATATTTGTTCACAGCGTATAGGCCTACTCACCTCCGGGAAAACGGCATCGTAGCCTATAGGCCTATTCACCTACGAAAACCAGGGTACACGCGGGACGTCGCGGGTATACAGCGTATAATATATACTCACCTCAGGGGCCCAGGCAAAGTACTTATGTTATAAAAGGTCATCAGGTTTTTCGGAGTAGAAATTGTTGACAATAATATTACAGAAGATTTGGACCGGAAAGGTCGTCAGAAATATCGGACCAAAATTTAAAAAGTCGGGGTTTCTCCCGGTCAGCGTCACAGCGTGTAGGCCTACTCACCTCAAAATTTACCAGTACAGTCCTCATTCTATATTGGCTTTCAAATTTAAATTAGGCTTCCGCCGCGATTTCGTTGTAAGGCTGTACAGTAGGCCTTTAGTATCAATCGTTAACTTGAGCATAACGAAAGCGCTCTAGCAGTTTTCTGATCAGATAATTAACCCTCTTGACCCGAGAAACTGATATTTCGTTTCATTAGCCATTGAGTGACGGGAACCCAGAGGTGAAAGGGTTGTCATATAGGTCAGGCCGATGCTGGCGATGCATATTACTGCCAATGTGCCTTTATATATCTATGACGTCATCGATCCTCTGTTGTATCGCTTATAATACTACGACGCTGTGATTTGGGGAAAACGTCACAATCGATAGTATATGCCTATCTGACAACAGCAGCGAATAATTCGGCGAAAAATAGCGCACGTTTCCGAATGCGCTGTCTTTTAGAGGTTAGCGCAATGTTAGGCTAAATGAAGTAAAGACATAATTATGATGGTGTAATAATACAATATCGATGGTTCACAAAGGCGATAAGCATCGCTTCGCTGCAATCCCAATCTATTGTCGCACGTGTTCCAGTACGCTACACCTAGACCTGGGAGTCGACCCCAATAAGTCGACCCCAGTCGACTTGGTCATCCCAAGTCGGGTCGGGTCGTTTCTGCTCACCGCAACTGACCCCAAGTCGAATTTTGTAGAGAGAAGTCACTTGAAGTTGTTTTTACCCCAAGTCGACTTAAACCGACTTGAGACAAAAAATAGTTAAATTTGTCATTTCAAACCAATGATCGTTAGACCAGGAGAACATTTAAGCAGCTTTTGTAGTGTGTTTACAAGAATGAATGAGGCCTTTGCTAAGCAGAGACTTAGCCTATACTGATTAGTTTACCGGTAGGCTATCGTGCTATCTGCCGTCTGCCGATCTATTCATATTTAATTTGTTATGCTATGCTAAAACGTCACGCTTAGGCATGAGCTTAATTCAAATGGTGAAACAAAATGATACTAAAACATTAGCACGTGTGCTTATCATGACATGAACATGAGTAAATCAGTGAACTTCTTTAGTGGTAAGACTAAGTGAATACGGCCCAAAGAAAGCCGGATCTACAAGGTCTATAATAAATTGATTGTTTGGCGCTACTTTGGTACGCTGCATCTGCAGTTGTCTGCAGACGGAAAAACTATTGTATAGCCTACGGGCCAATTGGATAATGAAATACTATACTGTCAGTGAGTAGGCATAAGCTGCTAAAGTAGTATCCTACTGCCGGATGATGTGCTTGCAATGTTATTTGCGAAGTTGCGGAATGATGTTAGTGGAATTATAATTATAGAAACGAAATTACCAATTAGGCCTATCATAACACGCCATTCAGTGTAACCAGTCCGCGTTCCCATTTTATCTTAGACCTTGCGCGTTTTACAAATTTATTCAATATTAATATAAATAATAAAAATAATATTCATGATGAGTGCAATCTGAATAGTCACAATTATGGACAAGCCAACATCCATAGGCCTAATAATTTGCCGTCGCATTGTCTAGCCCCAAAGCATGACAAAACTATTCAAACTGAAACACAATGAGCCTGAAATGGGTTTAATAAAACTGTAACAAATTCATGCTTCAATTAAGAGTTGCTCATTGGTAGGCCTAAATGAAATTACTGCTTGCAGGAAAAATTGGCTTGACTTCTTGCATTAGTAGCCGTACGCAGACCTAGGCCAATGGCTATTACCATGTTTGAAGTCGACTTCAAGTCGGAAGTCGGTTGTTTTTCTGCCAAGTCGGGTCAAGTCGTTTTGACACCGAGAAGTCGACTTCAAGTCGACCTCAAGTCACTTTAGGGTCAAGTGGGGTCAGATTAGCTGACCAAAGTCACTCCCCGGTCTAGCTACACCGTTACATTAGCCTACATCTCAAATTTCTAAGCGCCACTAGAAAGGCAAGAACAGGGCACCAGCCTATTCACGAGCGCTGTGTCTGGTCAGAGATGTTGTCCAATAGCAGTTGTCCGAAGGAGGTCATAGTCGTAGTAGACAGTAGCTAATTTTAAGCGTTAGACTACTTTCAATTGGTACTTTTGCGGACCATTGAGAAAGAATTGGACATCTCTGTACTGCATAAAAACAGGCTGCGTGGACAACTGGTTTCAATACAACAATTCAGCAAAATCTTTCAAGCTAATCAATCCGTAAATAATATAACCACATAGGCTAGGGCCTATGTTTAGACCTAAAGCAGGGCGATCACAGATATGCAGTTTTCCGGTAGAGGACATTCTATGAATATCCATTTGCACTATAGCCTACGGTCCATATCAAAAGTCCTTGATCAAATAAAAAGTTCTTAAGTTTCTGCAACAATTGCGTTACAGGGCTTAGGTACGAAGGAAGCTATCTATTTTTTAAATGCGTCGATGCAAATCGTCTACAAATTACATAATCTCAGCCGGAGTAAAAAACCATGGGCACGTGAGATCGCGCAACTTATAAACGTAACCCGCACCTCTTTGTCAGTCTCTTCACTCTTACTTACTTACTTAGTTTCGATAAATAAATTAACTGTCTACCAAACGAGTATAGGCCTAGTGTTAACACATTGCAATGTGGATAACTATAGAAACGAAACGAGCATAATTAAGAGGCTTGTGAAATAAGCTGATTCCCGCGACTTGGCTTTTGAGGGCGCTGTAGAGGTCTCGAGATTACCGTACAGCGTTTGCGATGTGAGGCGGTAGGCCTACACGGTGGTAGCATAATAATTATCTCAAGCATAACTTGAAATATCGGGCTAACAGGATACGTATATATATATATATATATACATACAGGAAGACCCCAAATAATGCGCCGCGCCCATTCAAACCGAAAGAGCGAAAGTAGTGATAATTAAGGGATATCATCCGATCAATTCGTTACAAAATAAACAAGTCCAGCTAGCGCCACATGGCATGGAATTGGCTCCCAGTCTATACGCCTTATGTCTCATATGCGTTTCACCTAGCTGGGGGACTCCAGGTTAAACGAGTAGGCAACGCGGTCACTTAAAAATAAAGCTTTTAAAAATGTAAAAAAAATTATGCAAAATGACTCTTTAACTTGAACATATAGGAATTACATCAAGTTTTCGCATTGGATCGGCTGGGAGCGCCCCTACGTAGTTTTCTTTAACGATGCTATATAAAGTGATTAAATGAATAAATTGACTTGCATGAAGAGTATAACAATAAGTTGCTATGGTTACCATTATGCTGGTGTAAAGTGGGTCAGCCTGCATGGAAACATTGACTATAATTAGCTATTGTTGTCTAGCTGAAGATGACGTCATTCCTTGATTGGTTTAATATAAAATAATATAACTACAGCAATAATTTACTATGGTTACCAGCATTATATATGGTTACGCAGAAAACGGTAAAAGCATTATTACGATGAAGTCATTCCTTGACTGGTTTACTCTATAGGTTTCTATGGCAACCGGTAGTACATATCTACAGTAGTACATATAGCAGCGGTTACGTTGAAAGTGTGTGATTCTGATGATAGAGCTTAGGTTTGGGGTGCTGTCATTATTGTTGATATTAAAATCAGGGCTGTTTTAAAGGAATTTTTAGAACTACACAACTCCTTTCCTTTCCTTTCCAATCACCCATGGTAAATTTCTTCCAATCGGAGAAAAATGACCTTTTTTGCTAGTTTTAACTGTACAGAAGTGTTTCTACAACAGCACAAATCCGTTTAGAACTGCACATTTTGTGTACAACTGCACGTTAACAAATCCCTGATTAAAATATGACAATGGATTTCAATCGTTTCCAATCCAGCATAACTACAGTATCGTGGACCGACGTGTCGGTTAGGTTCAGGTTAGGCGTCGTGAGGGTAGGTGCATGAGGATCAGGTTAATGCGTCGTGATAGTCATTTAGGTCAGACGCCGTGAGGGTCGGTTAGGGTTAGGGTCATAGGCGCAACCACCCTATGGGACCCACGGGACGCGTCCCCCCCAACTTTTGAGGGATCCCCTAGCTTTATTTTTATGGTCCCCCAACTTTTAGGACGTGATTCATTATGGTCCCTCCCAACTTTTAGGGCGTGATTGCGCCTATGGTTAGGGTTAGGTTAGTGTCGTCATTCGATCCCCGATACTATAGTCTTGCCATCAATCCTTCTTTAATGATCAGTATGGGTGAAGGTGCACTACAACTGAACTATTTAATTGGAAAACATTTCTTTCATTTTGCTCTGGTTTTTAAGCTTAAAGGATTGTCGACGTCATCATCAAAGTCTTGCGACCGATCGGATGCCGACTCAGAGATCCAAGTACACAGCCGCCGACTGTCCAGACTCTACTCGGGGAAAGTCCATCCGATCGCTATGCAGCGGCCGAATGTGATTAATCGGCTCAAGACCGAACTAGGACCGAATTGTTTCAGATGATTAGAACAATGCAGGGATCATCCATAGAGAAAAAGACGTTTAGTTAAGCCATAAATCATGCACCCACGATGATCAGAAACATTTATTAGCTGCTAGCCTGCTGCCTCTAAAAGCCTACCATGTAGGCCTATCAGGCGCCACAGTCAACCCCTACATACATTCATACATACATACATACATTCATACAAGCATGCATACATGCATATATACATGCACACATACATACAAGTATTTATATAGCGCCTTTTCAAAGAAACTACTCAGAGGCGCTTCCGACTCCAGCACGGCCAAACAGAACAGTTTTTAAGTGCTTATAGAATGTGTCAGAGAGTGATCTAGAGAGCGCCGCTCAAGTGCGAGGGCATTCCATACCACTGGGCCAACCACAGAAAAAGGACGACTCTGCATGATGGAGGTACGGAGCAAACGGGACCAAGCAGTGCCGGCGCCAGGATTTCAGTTTTGGAGGGGCTGAAGCCCGCGGCCAAATTTTCCATTTTCGTCGCCAAAATTTCTGACGGCCTTTTTTTTTAGTCATCGACCAAAATCTCATGAAAATTTTCCATTTTCGCCGCCAAAATTTTTGACGACCTTTTTTTTTAGTCATCGACCAAAATCGTGAATATTTCAATGTAAAATAATTCAGATGATCGTTATTTTAGGGGGGGGCTGAGCCTCTTGTAGGGGGGGCTTAGCCCCCCCAGCCCCCCCTAGCGCCGCCACTGGGACCAAGAGCACTTCCCTATCAGCGAGCGTATATAGCAACCGACCAGTCCGAGTACTTGACACAGGCTGATGGACGCTATAACAAGTGCACA
The DNA here is from genome assembly GCA_949752735.1 of Lumbricus terrestris. Taxonomy (NCBI): domain Eukaryota; kingdom Metazoa; phylum Annelida; class Clitellata; order Crassiclitellata; family Lumbricidae; genus Lumbricus; species Lumbricus terrestris. The sequence continues at coordinate 28,847,882 of OX457050.1, forward strand.
TACAAACAAACAGCAAAAGCATACACACGCGCGTGCGCGCGCAGAGTAACATACAGGTAGTCGAGGTAGATCATAAAGCTTCTTGTACTGCACCGTTCATTATTCATGCACAAATACATAAATGCCAAAATTTCATCTTTGTGGGCTTTTTCAAAAACGTGCTGCCATCTAGCGAACACAAATTAAACATTTTCAGTACGCAAGCAGTTTAAATTCTGCGTATTTTTTCTACAACCGCGTAAGTTTCTTAACCATGCTATAATAAGATTAAATGGCATTAAAAATCATAAAAAGCGTTGTTTAAATTGTAAATACCCACCTCGGGTCCACTGAAGGTCGCCGGGCATTTATCCTACTGCCGCTCTCAACGGGCCTCACAAGTTACGTTAACAACTCCGTGCGCTAATTGCTAGATTTTCTTCTTTGTGGGCTTTTCAAAAACGTTCTGCCATCTAGCGAATGCAGTTGAAGCACTTTCATTATGGAAGTATTAAACTTAATTTCTTTCCCTGTCCATTTTCCCACAGTACCGTCAGCTCTTCTGTAAAAAATATTTTGGAATAAATATTGAATTAATTTCTCTTAAAATGTGAAGCGTCAAGTACAAGAAATTATCTTGCTGTTGGGACAAAGACAAATGGGTAAATGGACACCACTTTTTAAAATCCATAAGCAGACGATGCGCAAATTATGTTCAATATATTCTGTTAACGTATTATTATATATAATTTCTATAGCGCTATTTGTTATTTAGCGTGCAGTTCTTGAGTGTGCTGCGTGCAGTTCTAAGCTAAGAATAGGTATAGGTATAGGGAAGCTATGCAGCTGTAGAAGCACTTATGTGCGGTAAAATAGTTTTTAAAAAGGGCATTGGAACTCTCTGCCTTCTCGTGTTCGTAACTCTCTAAGCATGGCTGTCTTACGCTCTAAACTGAAAACTTAGATTGTCCAGCCTACCCATAGTGGTCTGCTGTACTTCAATGTGCACTTATGAGCTTTGTAGGGCGTTTGGCCTAATATATTTGTGAGATTAAATTTGGAAAGAATCTGATTTTAGTAATAATATTTTCTTTTTAATAACTCAATCTGACACACCGCAGAACGATCACAAGTACATGTTATACGAAATACGGCCCACTGTAGCACGACACGCAGATCGGCTTTACAGCAGTGGGTTCGGTAACTTAACTAGTGATGTCAAAAAGAAAATTATATAGACTTACATTGAACTCTATTTTGACCCTTTGTATGGTCTAGTTTTCTATCAAGTTTCTCAGATATTAGGCCTAAATAAATCCTGTGGGCTAGCAGACATACGGCAAATAATAAGGTAGGCCTATTTAAAGACCGTCCTCGTAGGGGCATATAAATAAGCTGGCCCGCAATGTTCTGACCCTTATTTTATCACTAAAAATAAGAGCAATAAAAGCGACTGCGAAACTAGCGAGCTCATCGATAAAATGCTAAAATTTCAGATTTCTTTTGCGCTTGTTTAAACGCGCTATAAGATAATTCTATTTATAGTATTTATTAGTATGCAGCACGTCTCTGGGTTTGCACATAGATATAATAAACGAGCGCACAAGTTATAAACAAATGGAACGATTTAATTACACAGATTGGAAAAATAAAAACTCATTATATATTAGCACAAATAAATAGGCAGGAAAACACAGCTAAATGTTAGAAAGTATATTCTTAAGCAGATCAGCATTGGAATATTTTAGATCTAGCACACGGATGGTATTTTCCTTAGTTATTGAGCGATAATTGCCGTGTATACGTGCTTCCACATGCTGTATTTTCGGAAATTAGTGTATTTAAATTGATTTTGAGAGGACACTGTTAAGAATTTAGACCTGAATGCAGTGTCATTGCTACGGCTTATGCTGTCGAGCATGATATTTGCTTGATACACAAAGTAATAGTGCCTTCGTATCATGGAGACATCAGTCATAGAAATGAATTTCCACATTATCCCGAAATCTACTTACCAATCGAAAAGAACATTTTCTGCGCAGTTTCGGTTATTTTGAATTGCTAGTTTTCACTTTTTTGTGTGTGTGTTAGGGCCGCCAGATCATGTTCTAAAAGAGCCATTTCGTCTAAAAAATCGGACGAGTATGGACGTTAAAGTAATCGAAGAGCTGCTTTGCGTTCTTGTAGCTCCAGGAACTACAGCTTCAGGTTTGTGCAAACATGACAGGTTTTTATGTTTTTTTCATGCTTGTTGTGAACTTTTGTGGTAGTAAATCCGATAGGAGCTGATATGAAAACTTCAACAGTATTATTGTGCTGCATCATTTGTAAGGTATAAATCATTTTCCATGCGGTCACGCCATCAGTTTCCTCCACCTTTCTCTTTGGTATTCTTTCCTAATCTTTCTCTCGCCTCAAATCCTGCATTTTCTCTCGTGGTTGATTGCACTGGGAGCGCTTCTGAAAGGCTTTTTCTGAGAGAAGCCCTTTTATAATTGGTCTTTTACAATACAATACAATGCAATACTATAAAAAATTTATGATGTATAGTTGTATACGAAAGTTTCCAACCATACTGTGCAAAGCCCTCATATAAAAAACCTATATAAAAGCCTTAAGCTGTATTTCAAATTGGTGTAGAAAAAGCATTGATACATAGCATGAAGAGAACTATGTTGGTGTAGAAAAGCATTGATATATAACATGAAGAGAATTATGTTGCATGTATAACCACAGTGCTTAGCATTGTAAACATGTCGCGTGGAATGGCCTCCTTCTTGAGCTCGGCTTGTTCCATAGGTCACTATCCGATGCATTCTTTAGGCACTTGAAAACTGTCATGTGCTGGAGTCGGGAGCACCTCTGAGTAGTTTTCCTTAAAGAGGTTCTATGTGCATACTTGAGAATTGATTAATCAATCGGCTTCGAAAGATCCTTAAACCTAACGAAGGATTTTTATACTTTTTAGATTCTTTAGAAAACACTTTCGCCAACAACATGAAGACCGTCGCCGAAAAGATCAATTCCTCCGAGACATTTCGATCCGTTGAAAAGCATCTAGCATCTGCCGACCTTTCCACAGACGACGGCAACGACGTGCTGTACCGATTCGCACGACTGAATCTCCGCTTGATTCACCTGCTACAGACCGTGCTAGACGAATCCGTAGCAGCCAGTGAATCAGTCACCCGTGACAGCAAACAGGTGGCAGAAAAGATTCCAAAACGGACGCCTGCGCTTCCCGCAGACTCCCTAAGCATCTCTCAGCAAAAGACGGTCACGACAGCAATAGGGTTTGGCGTGTGCTTCGGCATCTGTGCCCACCTCCTACCGAGCGTCGGCTTACCGCTGAACAGGCGATGTGGGTTCGGAGGCTGCGTGGAAACGGGGAACTCGGTCGACCGTGACAAGATGGACCGCCGATTACTGGCGAGTACTGTGATGTTGCTGGAGTGCGTCAACGACGTTTCATCGAAGGTGTTAAGCGAGTTGATAATTTCGAGGCATCGGCGTGATATGCTTGCCGCGCTCTTTCAGATTCGCTACACGTCAGCACGGCGTGGATCGACGTTACGAGCGGCTGAGGTGGCGGAGAATGAGGAAGTGAAAGAGGGAATTGGTTCCGGTTCGGGATCCAGAAAGCGTAGCCTCTCCGATGAGGGTCGGACTTGTGTTGAACGTCTGTCGCAGCACGATGTTGTTTTCTGTAGGCGGCAGCTGGACATCCTGTTGGAGAAATTGCATCAACCGTCGTTAATCCAGCAGCTGCTAATCCTGCAGAATGGACCACCGCCGCCTTCAACGATGTCTAAGGCCTGTGCTCATTCATTCATTCATTCATTTATTCATTCATTCATACATTCATTCATACATTCATTCATTCATTCATTCATACATTCATTCATTTATTCATTTATTCATTCATTTATTCGTTCATTCATACATTCATTCATTTATTCATTCATTTATTCATTCATTCATACATTCATCCATTCATTTATTCATGCATTTATTTATTCATTCATCCATTCATTTATTCATTCATTCATTCATACATTCATTCATTCATTCATACATTCATTCGTTTATTCATTCATTCATACATTCATTCATTCGTTGAATGAATTTGTATGCTGTGTCGCTTCAAGGGAGCTATTCAGAGGAGCTTCCAACCTTGGCGCGGTCATATAAAACTGTTTCAAGAAACTCGGCCACTGGTTGCACTTTGCAATGCCAGTCCCAAGTCTGGATAAATGAGGAGGGTGACACTAATCGTCTTCGATATGGCAGTGTCGTTAAACAGTAACAAGAAAGGAATGCCTGAGAAGGGGTTCTAGAAAAGGAGGGAGGGAAGTGTCAATGGGAGGGCATTCGAAGTTGATGGAGCTAATCACCCAGACAGCGTAGTTCTGCATAGTGTAGGTGCTGTATTGTACTAAATTATGATGGATCATTTATTTGTTTGTTTGTATGTGCGTTTGTTATAGCGCCCCTGCAAGCTCTCTCTACTCAGAGGCGCTCCCGAATGCAGAGCGGACACTGCATCGGAGTTTCACGCCGAAGCACCGAGCAATTGCGAGTGAAGGACTTGCCCAAGGTCCCTACACGGCGACTTGAGGTGGATTCGAACCTCGAACCTTCCAGCTTCAAGGCAACGACGCCACCACTACACCACCGTGCCCCACAATGTTTTATCCAATGGAAGTGTGTGTACAATATAATTACCTGTGAGTAGGTTGTGAGTAGGTGTCTCAAATTAGTTTTATATCACTTGATAAATTGATTAATTGATTGATTGATTAATTGATTGATATTTAATCTGCAAACTGTTAAACTGCTGATTCCAATCTGTGAATATGAGCAACAGGGAAGAGTGTGATTGCACTGAACTTGATTTACCTGTCTGAACTTGATTTACCTGTGTGAACTTGATTTACCTGTCTGAACTTGATTTACCTGTCTGAACTTGATTTACCTGTGTGAACTTGATTTACCTGTCTGAACTTGATTTACCTGTCTGAACTTGATTTACCTGTCTGAACTTGATTTACCTGTCTGAACTTGATTTACCTGTCTGAACTTGATTTACCTGTCTGAACCTGATTTTTTTATTCAACTCAAAACTGCACTTTTCACCATGTTAGAGTGCTTCTGGGTAGTCCACTTGTCTGAACTTGATTTACCTGTCTGAACTTGATTTACCTGTCTGAACTTGATTTACCTGTCTGAACTTAATTTACCTCTCTATTCTAATTGCAGGTGGATAAGGTGAACATGTCGCCCGTTCCATCTCCAGTGTGGCTGAGAAAGCTCGCTCGAAAATGTCTGGTTGCGGCCATTATGCGACCCACAGGAATTCAATCTCTCTTCACCGTTCTGATTCAGGTTGAGAATGGTACGACCTCTTGACCTGTGACCTATTCTATTATGACCTCGTAACCCGACCTGTTCTATTGTGTTGCCTCATAACCGAACCTATTCTGTTGTGGTGTCTCTTGGGTTAAGGCCATGCAGAATGACCTATTAAATTGTGATCTCTTGAGCCGACCTTTTTTATTGATGATTTTTGACCTGGCATATTAAGTAAGTAGGTAAGTAGCCTTTATTTGTATCTGACAATCGCACAAGCATATCAAAACGAATACATACATTTAAAAAATTACGATAGAAAACAACGCTCAGTTAAAGTCATGTGCATAGCTAAATATAATTGAAAATGCATCTGTTAATAAAACTATTTTTATTATCAGATGCATTTTCACTTCTTAGAATTTGATCTCATGACTTGACCTGTTTTATCGCGAACTCAATGTATTATTAGTGCAAAGAAATTTGCTGATAACCAAAAAGTACCTTGCTACAATGCCAGTCCCATGTCTGGATAAATGAGGAGGGTGACACTAAACAGCTTCGATATGGCAGTGTCGTAGTTGTTAGAAAAATAGTTGTCAATTTTCTAAATTTATATCTGTTGGCACCTATGTTGACTACTAAGAGCGAAACGCACTGTAGCTACATAAATATCTGAATCTTTGCACTGCTTTGACTTCTCGTTGCTTGCTGTAGAGAAGTCATCCGATTGGAAACGCTACGACGACATTGCCAAGATTGTCGTCGATATTCCTCTTGGAGTCAGCATCACGGTGGAAAACTATTACGAGGAGATATCGCCCCAGGTGAGAGTCAAGGGCAGATACAGAAATTTTCGAAGGGGGCCCAACAATTTTCGGTCTTGGGACAGGGAAAATTTTTGGTCTTGTTCGCCGAAAAATCTGATGACCTTTTTTGTCGTTTGTCTCGAATTCCCAAGAAAAATATACCATTTTATCCGCCAAAATAGTTGATTTAAAAAAAAAAAGTCGTCGGACCTCGTATACGAATCTTGTGGGTGTGGGGAGGGGCCTCCGGGACAACTCATGGGGAGCCATGTCAACTTTCCAAGCAAGAATAGCTGGTAAAAAATAAAGAAAATTCTAAATGGAGGGCCATGGCCTGATTGGCCCCTCCCTGGATCTGCTCCTGGTGATAGTTGGAAATGGAAAATGGTGAGGGTAAAGATAACTCATTCATTCATTCATTAGATGAATTTGTATAGCACCTCTTCAAGAGGTCTATTGTCAGAAGCACTCCTAAACTCAGCACAGCCAAATAAAAGTGTCTTTCGATGGGAGAGAGATGTCTGAGAAGGAGTGCAAGAAAGGGAGCTGAGCGTCAAGGGGAGGGAACTGTTCCAGGAACAGTCTCTAAATATTTCGTGTACAGTGATGTGTATGATTAATTACATAAAAAAACAAAAAAACTTGAAACCATTACTTATCAATTTATATGCGATCTATTGATGACTTTAAATGACCAGCATTTATCGGATATTTTTGTCTAGATTTTGGAACTTATTCGAATGAGCTCGAACGAAGGGTCGGCTGGGAACGACGACGCACGTGTGGCTCATCGGAGGCAGTGCGTTCGTGCAGCCGTTCAGATGGTTGCGTTGATGGCTCTAAGGCAGCATCATTTGGTGGAGAGATTCCTTATGAAGGAATGCTCCTGCATTGCCTTGAGAAGCCAGGTGGAGAGGGTGCAGTGTTCTTTAGTGATTGAATGGTTGATTGATTGAATGGTTGATTGGTTTATTAATATTCTGATGAGTTGGTTAATATTTTGATTGATGGACCATTTTTCTGATTGATTGGTTCATTGATGGATTGATTGAATGGATTGGTTCATTGATGGATTGATTGAATGGATTGGTTCATTGATGGATTGATTGAATGGATTGGTTCATTGATGGATTGATTGAATGGATTGGTTCATTGATGGATTGATTGAATGGATTGGTTCATTGATGGATTGGTTCATTGATGGGCTTGTTTGATAGGTTTGTTGATTTAGATTGATGGATTGATTGATGGATTGGTTAATAGATTGATTGTTTGATTAGTGGATTGATTGATGAATTGATTAAAGGGTTGATTAGTGGAATCGATTGATTGATTACGGATTGGTAGGATTAATTGATTAGTACATTGATTGATGAATTGATTGATGGGTTCGTAGATAGCTATTGTCTAACTGATTTGATGAGAAAATTGATTAACTTGCAACATGAATAATTTGGCATTAAATGAATTCATCAATAAACTCATCTGCTAATATAAATATAGACTGGTTGAATTGATCAAATTGTTAATTATAGCTTTATTCATTCTGAGCATTTATATAGCACCGTTCAAAAATCCTGATGTAAATAGGTGTCCCTGTTAGCGGGATATTCATCCCTTAGGGCCTTCCTTGTTGCCATCCGATTATGTGAAGCATGTTGTACTATGTCTATTGTTTATGGTTGATGGTTGCAATAAATTAATTGAATTGAATTGATTGGAGATGCTCTCAGCCCAACTTGATAGTTACTGACTGATCTGAGTGATTGAAACCTTTTTTAAATACCATGCAGGCTGTCTGGAATGGGCTTTAAATGCTGAGTAGGGCTGTATTATTCCAAACAAATTTTTTTCAAGGGCAATGACCTCTTTTGTCATAAGCCCTCGTCAAATCTGGATCCATCCATGGAATGGGCTCCCACAGGAGCTACGTTTGTTCCTAGGGCTCTTACCAAAGCATTTTTTTTCGACTCAAAACTGCTTTATTTCTGTGCTTGCATTGGGAGCGCTTCTGAGTAGTCGCCCTTGACGAAGTGCTAAAGAAATTCTTGAGTGAATTAATGGTGATGCAATCACCATGGTGATGATTTCGTACTTGTTTTGATCCATTTCAGAGGATCTTGGAGACTCTGTTGACATGGCTGGGTCTCCTCAGGTCATCGTTGTGAAGGAGAATGTGCTGACCTCCTGCATAGAGAACATATCAACAGACAACAGTCAGTATTAAAGGTCATCTCAACAGAAACATTGTGCATCAATTGTATTTAGCAGTCTTCAAGATCTTAAGAACGTGACATCTCAGTTTTCAGAAGTTTTCAGTTTCAGCTTTAGTTTCAGTTAACTTTTGAAAATGACATTGGTTTACGCCCAAATCAATTGCTAAACGATCATTGCAGTGGTTTAACGGTTGCTTTTTTAAAGAACTACACTTAACCTGTGACAGAATTTTATTTAGGAATATCTGATTGACTCTTCTGTTTTCCGTTGTAGCTCACGACCAACCCGGATGACTCATTGGTCACCCTGTTCTATCCCGTTCTTGGTGTACTCTTTCCTCTCTATCTTCACGTTCGACAAAGTGTCACATACTTAAGGTGGGCTTTGCGTGAGATATACTTAAGGTGTGGTTAATGTGACATACTTAAGGTGGGCTTCAAGTGACATATATGTAAGGTAGACTTTGCGTGACGCACTTAAGGTAGGCTTCACGCGACATACTTGGGGTAGGCTTCACGTGACATACTTACAGAAGGCTTTTGTGGCATACTTAAGGTAAGAATCACATGAATTCAAAGTTTATGTAATTCTGATTTATGCATGCTATTTTTTGGTTATTTATATTTTCAGTTTTTCAATTTGTTTTAAAACTTGTATTATTTTTTGTTTGCAATTTTTTCTATTAATTAATACAATTGATTATAATCGAATTGCCAAAGAACTGCAGGCAAGCAACTTTTTGTTAATTTAAAGGCTACTTGAATAATTCATTTGTTAACATTGTAAATAATAAAATCAGAAAAAATTATTACACTAACTTGATAGGCATGAAGATGCGAATGAATTCATAAAGCTTATGATACCAGTTGAGTTCTTCTTCATGAAACCACTTTCAGTCAAGTTTACTGTAATTGTTTCAATTCATTTTACATTTAAAGACATAATAATAATAATAATGATAAATTCATTTTGCATGTAAAGACAATAATAATAATAATAATAATATATATATAATCTATATAAATAAAAATGTAAAAGTTTGGTCCTAATCGATTATCTCGGAAAGTTCATCACCGATTCTTTTGAAATTTTTCGCAAAACGTTCCATTCGAATACGATCGTGTTTGTAAAAGGATTTCCTGGAAAGAAACAAATCTTTTAGACCAAAAAAACACGACTTTCTCATCGATTTGACACGCTTATACATTTTAAGTTTCACGCAGGCGTCTGCCATTTCGCGCATGCGCTGTCGATATACCCATTTCAACCGTCCAAAGATTTTAACTGGGTCACCAATGACAAACCTGGGAAAGAGGTCGCAACATTCGCGCGCGCTGTCGAGAGCATGTTTATATAGCGCATATATTTAACTGTCGATATATATTAACTGTCAATATATATGTGAAGTATCTTTGCTGATCGCCTGGCTAATACAGGTTGTCGATCAGATTAGACAAGGGAAACAAAGCTCTTTCTGTTGATGAACGTTTACTGTTACGACGACATAGTCAGACTCAACCACACGATCGATTGCGACAACAATGATGATACAGACTGAACGACTGACTGCATTGACTGAATGATAACTCTGACGATGACAGAGCTTAAGACCTGTTGAACGATTCACTACTCAACTGAATGATCGACTGAATGTCTTTACATGCAAAATGAATTTATTATTACTACTAAATAACTAAAGGAAAAATTGTGTAAATACTGTCGTTTATACGCCCGTGTAAGAAGTTGTACATGGTGCATGACCAACTTATCAAAAGATGCATATCTCGTGTGCCTGGAAGCTCTGCTTTGCTTCTGAGTTTATTTCTTCTCTAAATATTTGTTGTTGTTGTTGATTTTTTTCGTCAAGTACATGTGTCTAATGAAATTTTTTTGAACCAAATTCATATGATGGTTGATTTCAAGGATATGGTGAATCAATAGATTGAATTTTGAAGTACAATTGTTTAGTATAACAAAATAATAAGGTATTAGTGGTGTTAGCGATTGTCTTAATTAATTCTAATGGTCTTCATTGAGATGACGATAGTTATGCTAACAGGTGGAATACATAGAATGCACATGTAAATTCACTATTTCTAAATTATGATAACTAAATTAATAATAAATAAAAAAATTTAGTGCCTGAGCGATATCATCTCCAACGAGGTCGATTCATCATCCGGAAAGGACGTGATCATGGAAGACCTTGGAAGAAGAGGAAGCGGAGGAGTCTTTACATCCAGCCATTTTGATTCGGAGGCTGGAGAGGCAAGCGCCGAAGTTGGACGCATCCAGCGGAACCTCATTGTCATCACGCTGCTGATGAAGATGTGCGAGCGGTTTGAATCGTCATGCATGAATAAATCGACCCACGTTCTCGGTTTTGTTGAGGTTTGTTGCTGGTGACATCCAAGTTGAAGTCTTGGCGTTTGTGTAAATACTTTTTCGTTGAAGAGGTGGTGACTTCTCTGTGGGTTTTTTTGTTGATGCTGAATTCTGTATAAATACTGAACCAAAATTATTAAAGTGACTAAATTGTTTTCCATACAGGATTTTAATTTAAGAGAATTCTTTTGGGATCTGAAAAATGTTTCCGAATACCATTCTTTAGCATTTCGTAGACCTATAAAAAGAGCTTGTATTAGATTGACAGATTGCCCTACAGTTTGATTCCACTACTGTTGAACTTGCTCTCATCTGGCTTAAGTACTGCTGAATGATGACTGCACTCTTGAATTACTTTAAACTGTTGGAATTAATAAACGACTAATATTGTCATCATTTTTATTATTATTGTAATTTTTTATGCCACGAGGTATTTAGGATCCCTCAGGGACTTCATAGCTAACTACTGTTTAATTATTGTTATAATTACTAAGATAATTATTATCATTATTGTTTCTATTATTTTTATCTCGACATATTATGGTTGGAGATTATTATTCCTATTTTTCTTTGTTCTGTTTCATTTTTGAAACTGTTATTATATAAATATAAATAATATGTTGGTTTTTCCGTAAAGGCGACATTGGAGGAGTGAAGATCTTGGAGAATACGAACGACACGATGTTCGGAGCTTTCGAAATGGAGACGCTGAGCATGGCGCTCAGTCTTTTAACTTCGCTCCTCGCCGACAAAGAAAAGGTCACTGTCTATTCTATTTAATTTGCTGTCTGTGGTGGTGTATATTTAGCTTCGAGGAGCTGGACCAGTATAGGAATTGGGGGTGAAAATATCCTGCGGGTCAGACTTTGATTTTTTGTGGAGTTTGGGTGGGCAAGGAAGGCTTTGCTATGAGGCTATAAGAAAGATTAGGGGTTAGACCCTACCACCCCAACCCCACACCCCGTCAACCTTCCCAGTAATTCTCAGCCTGAGCTAGACCACAGTAACTCTTCTCATTACCAGTTAAAAATCATCATGACTTTTCATTTTACGTTTTTCTTCATAATCTTTTCTGGTAGTATAATATTTTATCTTCGTGTTCTGAATTTCGGTGTGAATGCCCTGGACAGTAAATTTGTCTTTTAAGGTTGCGTCTGTGTCAGCTTAAGTACTTTGAATAAGTGATTTCATTGATTGATTGACTGACTGACAAGACTGACTGACTGATTTTCCTCTTTGGGTGTGCCTGGGTCAGGAGCACCTCTGAATAGTTATCTTGTGGGGGCGCTATACAAATTTCCTAGATACAGAGACAAATAGAACAGAGAAAAAAATCATAACAAAGTCACATTAAATTCCTGTTTTGTTTTCATAACATTATTAGCACACACTAATTTTTCCGTTTTCCTTTTCTCCAGCTCTCCAGGTTAGACTGGGACCGGATGCAGGACTTCATTCCACTTCTCCAGGCGCTTTCCGATTCCGAGGTCGACCCGTCACTCCACGAGATGGCGCTCGACCTCCGCATCGCCATAGCGACACACAGTCTCGTACACCTTGACACAGCGTCTTCCGGCGCGACCATCTCCAGCGGAAGAAAGGAATCGGAAAACAATGAACGGAAAGACGAAGGAACACGCACAGATTCGAGTCGTGTTGCCGCTTCTTGTACGGTCGCCGCGGCAACAACGAAGAAGAAGTCGCCATTAATCGAAGTCCTGAGTAGCACCGAAGTTTCCGATTCACCAGCGATGAACTCCAACCCCATTCCGTTCCCAACTGGAAAAGACGCTCCCAATTATCAGCAGGTGGCAGCACTGGTCTGCGATTCGTCTGTTCCAGCGCGCGGCTATGCGCTCATTGCGCTGCGACGGCTAATCGAACAGAGGGATGCGGAGACGCTGGAAAACGGAGAGAGCGTCCTGGAGATCTGTTCCCTCAACCTCATCCATCCGGATACCTACATCTACCTGGCTGCAATTCGGGTGATTGTGGTGCTTGCCGGATGGAACCCGCGGACGGTGATTCCACGGCTGGCGGAGAGGTACGCCAGTGGTGGAGGTGGAGAAAGGTTCGGCGGAAATGCGTATGAAAGTGGGAGAGGTCCTCATCAAAGTCTGCGTCGGTCTTGGTTGGTCACATTTTTTTCGTATAATTGAATCGATTTATTAAAGAATAATCTAGGTTTTATTTCAAACCACGCAGACCTTTTTAAAGGAATTTTTACAACTGTATGCATAGCCCCATTCTTTCCCTTCCCATCATCCTCCATGCTTAATCAAATGATAATGACATTTTTTACTAATATTTCTAACCGCACAGTTTTAAGTGCCTCCATCCCCGTCTGAGTGAAATGCATGCTTGACTTTGTGATGATTTCAGGCTATTGTGATCACATTTATTAATTGTGTGTGGCCCTCTGCTATTCTGCTATTTTGGTGAACCACTTCATAATTAACTTAACTTATTATTATTGCTTTCTTTTCGTTTGAATTCAGGTGGCATGGCGCCACTCTATCGGGATCTGCTTCTTGGCGCTGTGCTGTCAGCCGCTAAAGATCCGGACGCTTTGGTCCAAGCGAGCGCCATGTCCAACCTCGGCGAAATCTGTCGACTGTTGCGATTCGGCCTTGGAAACGTTGTTCACGAGGTTATTAGGCAACAAATCTAAATTGTTGGCTGTTTCAGAATGTTGTTGATGAACGAATTTTTTTATTGTACACGAAAGTCTGATTAATGATACAATCGTGCAACGCTAAGTACTTGCTTAACAACAGCAGCCAGGAAATGCTTATACTATACGACACCTCTTCCTTGGATATTATCCCTGCATGCTTTCATTTAATACTCAATTAGAAGTTAGCTTAATAGTGATAATCGTAATGATTGTAGCAATTATAACCACAAAAATCATACACTGGCACTACATAATGTTCAATGACAATATTACAGGGCAGGGCTTAAGGTGTGGCTGGACGGTCATGGACGGCGTCCATGCACTTATTTTAAAATCTGAAAGCCGTCCTGCCACTTATTGGCCAGCAATGACTGGAAAGGTAAGGGGTGTCCAGGCACTTCTTTTGGAAAAGTAAGGGGCGTCCAGGTACTTATTTTTTCACACTTTAACTGGTCAAGGAAAACGAATGTGTTTTTTCCATTGTCTACAATGGCGTCAAGAAGTCACGCATGACCGCTTCGAGCAAGGTGTGCTTTGTGTTTCAGATATTCTTGTGCGTTCGCAGTCTGCTGAAATACGACGACAGCGTTGAAGTCCGAAGGGGAGCTGCCATGTTTACGACGGTTCTGCTGCGCGGCTTGTCGGGGGACATGTTCACGGTAAGCATTTCTATGGCTACGTCTGCGCTATGCAAGGCCGTAGCTAGGGAGTGTTTTATGTGTTTGAACACCCCCCCGAAATGGGAAACGAAAAAATATTATAATGCATTTACTAGCACATGATGTAAAAACCATGAAAACACCCCCCGAAATGAAAAATGTAAAAATATAATGCATTCACCAGCACATAATGGAAAAACATGAAATTAGACGAAAATGACTAAAAAAGTCATCAGTTTTTTCGGACGAGAAATTGGTGACATTTTCTGAAGATTTCGGCCGGATGACTAAAAAAGTTGTTCAGTTTTTTCGGACAGGAAACTGAAGAAACACATCCCCCAAATCAAATCCTGGCTACGGCCTTGGTGCTACGGGTTTACTCCAAATTCCTTGCCTACGTTCCCACTGCTCACAATGCATGGTGCCCTGGATACACGCACATTTCCACTAAGACGCTCCCAAACCACTTTAACCATTCCCGCAAGAAACCTATATGTCCTGCTGTTCTTTGCTTGCAAGACTGGGTTGACCTTGTGGGTTAGAGTGTGCTGTTATTGTGTTCTTTTGATCTTCGTGCCAGCCTGTAATCATCCAGCAATCTCACTGGGCCGCACGCAGGGCACCAGCTTCTTGATGAGCACTGCATCGTGTCAACTGGAAATTATTATTGTTATTATTGCTATGACTATTATTACTATTTATTTTTAATGGGTACTATTTGTGTTAAATACTGTATATGTATTATTTTTATTACCAAATTACTATTACTATTTCATTATTGTTCTGTCAAATACTTTTTTTTAATGAGAAGAAACACTGTTTAATAATAATAATTGGATTGATTCCTATTGTTGTGCGCTTTTGTCAGTAGGTCCTGGAAAATCTTTCCGTGGAGTTTCTTCGTCTAAAGCACGACAAAGACGACTGTGTTCGACTTCACGCGCAGGCGTCATTGGAAGTTCTCGAAGCGATCGTGCATGACTTTTTGGCGCCATCGCAGACAATGGAAAAACACATTCGTTTTCCTTGACATTATACTATTGTCTTGAATATAGCATGTAGATTGTCGGTATGCTACAAATGGCTACATCGTGTCAGTTTGAGATTAAATGACGATTATTATTTTTATTTTAAATTTTTTTGCCTCGAGGTTCATATGATCCATTAAGGACTCTTACACCCTGAAAACTAAACAAAAAACATCTGAAACGACACCTATTATTTATTATTATTATCATTATTGTGTGAAGTTAGACTTGCAGTGATGACTTTACTATGGGGTCCTAAGAAAAACTAGGTGGGTTGAACCCCCCTCACCCACACAGCAATTCTCTTTTTTCATAAGGGCAGATCTAGTCGTAGAAAACAATCCATATGACTCGTTGAATTAGCAGTGCCATTAGTTTGGGCCTTCACACACCTAACAGAAGTATAGTTTCAATTTGATTAATTATTGTAATTTTGTTAAGTCTAATAGTAAAGACAAGTAAAAATACTCAAAGCAAGATATCCTAAACTGCTCATTTTAATATGCACAACTTCGCACATGTGTATAGGAGTTCCATTATCAACAGTGTTAAGATCTCATATCAGCCTATTTTACTTGCTAATTTAAACACTTGCTGCCTCATCTGATTCCCCAAAGATGGCAGATTCCTTGTTAAAACCCATAAACATGTAGGTGATTCCTGCTAAAAATCAAGAGATAATCTGTCTCTCTCCCTCTGTGTGTGTGTGTGTATGTGAGTGTGGTGTATGTGTGTATTACCATCCATTATTGAGTCAAAAGTATGCAGAGTAACATACTAAGATTAAGTATGCATACGTGTATATTTGTGTGAATCTATGGATGCATAAAGTGTAATATTAGTAGATTTCTAAATAAAAATGATCTACAGTCTATTAAAAATATTTATTGCAAACATACAATTTTGAATAATTATAGGTTAACCTAATTTATTAATTTTACTTAATACCGTGTTTAGATTGCTCTATTTTAAATACACGTTTATCGTATTTATCAACCTCCAAACTTTTCTAGTATAACAAAAATGCAGATTCAATGATCATGTAAAGACACGAAATAACCAAATCTGTGCTGAAGTGCCATTAAACCCTATCAATCAATCAATCAATCAATCAATTAATGAAGCATGCTTTGCTTTATTCAAAAACGCACACAGGCACACGACTCATTTCTTACAGCAATGCCAAAATTCATCCTTGTGGGCTTTTTCAAAAACGTACTGCCATCTAGCGAATGCGAATGAAACATTTTCAATACGTTAACAGTTTAGAATCTTTTTATTTTTCTACAGCATTCTAAGAACTTATGAAGTATGTTATGTTCGAATTGAAAGGCATAAATCATAAAAATAATTTTTATATTTTGTAACTGCACGGGCCCTAGAGGTTGCCGGGCGTTTAAGGTTTACCTTTGTGCCCGGCTCGGTGGGACTGTGAGCTAATTAATACGCCGATTGCTAGATTTTCATATTAGTGGACTTTTTTAAAAACGTTCTGCCATCTAGCGAATGCAAATAAAACATTTTCAAATGCTGAAGGAGATTCTTCCAAACAGATGGCAATGACCTTCTTAACATTATTATTTAGCTGCACAAAAGTGCTTCTACAGCTGCATAAATCCATTTAAAACTGCACATTTTGTCAAGAACTGCACGTGAAATAAATCCTAACGCTATAAAAATTATATTTTATTGACAGAAGAAATTTGACTTTCGAGCTGTGGGACAAAATTTTGCGCGTCGTCTGCTTTTCAAAAATAAAGGTGTCCATGAGAAGTCGTCGAATGTGTTTTTTGACCAACTGCAACATAATTTCATATAAAATGACACTGCACATCTTTACTCTAAATTTAATTAATGTTTAGTCCACATATATCTTTGCAGAAGAGCTGATGGTACTGTGGAAACATGGACAAAAAATTATCATCCACAACGAAAATGTTTCAATTGCATTCGCTAGATAGCAGCACGTTTTTGAAAAGTCCACTAAAATGAAAATCTAACATTAGCGCACGGGACGAATAATTGTGAACATTACTGTCCAACCCGACGACTTTTAATGGCCATTGCTGGGTCGTTACAATAATTTATATACAGCGCTTTTTTACTTTCTAATGTCCTTTAATCCTATTATTGCAAGACTCAAAATTCTGCTTAAAACACTGTAGAAAAACATTAGGCCAAATTTACCTATAAGCGTATTTCAAATGTTTTATGTTCATTCGCTAGATGTCAGCACGTTTTTGATAAAGCCCACAAAAGTGAAAATCTAGCATGAAGTGAGTGCTCAACACTAAGTGTCTTGTCATTTGAAAATGTCCGTGGACTTTAAATATTTTGTTTCCTTCAATCCTTGCGTTGCTACTATCCTTGTAATTCCCTGAACAGTATTGCCTGTTTAAGTAGCGTATGTGTCGGCTCAATATTCCCACAGTAAAGATATAAACAGCGTTCCTTATACTGTAACTAGGGGGTACCCGGCGTTGCCCGGGAAATTTAGGATTCGCCCCGCTCCCGACCAATCCCCTACTTCCCCACCCTCACTTCACCCAATCCCACAACTCCTACTCCACATCCACTTATTTTCCCCATCCCCCTCACCCACCGACCCCCTAACCAGCCGCCCCACGGCCCCACCTCTCTGTGGTACTCGGCATTGACCGGTTAATTTCGGCTTTGTCCAGCCCGAACCCGCCCCATCCGCCCGCTCCTCAACCTCACCCAACCCCGCTCTATAACCCCCCACCCAACCCTACCACACTGCGACCTCCACTGGGTGCCAACTCGTCTGGGGTTTGATTGACGACCATTTATGTTCGCAAAATAAATAATTGCCTTTGGAGATTCAAAATATCATCCTTAGCGATTGAAACGGAATTTTAAGTGGAGCGCCATCTATTGCTCAGAGTGAAATCATGACCACAAAATGTTCTCAAGTAACCTATCGTATCCTTGGGTATGAAGTAAGATCAGTGTCATTTGCATTCGATAGGTGGCAGCATGTTATTGGAAAGCCCACAAAGATGAAATCTCGATGGTGTATGAAGCGAGTCTAGCTATTGAAAATGTTTTATACGCATTCGCCAGATGGCAGCACGTTTTTTAAAAAGACCACTAAGGTGAAATTTCAGTGCTGGCATACGCGTTTAGAGCACGCCTTGGTTATTTACCAACTGTATCTGTTGTACGTGCGTGCGTGTGCGCGCGCGTGTGTTTACTGGTTTATCTTTCTCTCAGTGCTTTGTAATCGTAATCGTAATTGTGATCTCCAAACTTCTAAAGCGCCACTCGAAAGCCAAGCACGGGGCGCCAGCTTATTCACGAGCGGTGCGTCAAGTCAAAAGGGTTGTCCGTACGAGTAGTCCGAAGGTGGTCCGGGTCGAGTTACCATAGGATCGGAAAGGCGTTGCTACGATAAGTCGTGGCAGATGATATTAGATCTATCTATTTTGCTCTCGAACTGCTCTATAATATATGACCTTCCTGGAATTCCTTGGAAATTTCAACATCTCCTTTACATTTGATCAGTGGCGTCTAACCCCCCCACTTGGAGTGGGAGAACAAACCCCCCCATTTTCGCCGACTTAAAACAATTGTATGGGAATCTGTTCATATGTTGCGTACGCACAGTGTTTAATCTAGTCCCCCTCCTCTATGGGGGCCTCTGGGGGGAATTGAGGTTTCTGGGGGGAAGGAAGACAATTGAGCGTCTGAAGGACGCTCGTGATGCACGTTGCACTGTGAGGGGCAGGGGTATGGGGAGGGTATGCGCCCCTCCCCATCAGATACTTTTTGAATTTGCACATTGCAATGGCAGCATATTAAGGTGTCCTCTTAACAATACAGCTGTACTTTTTCAGTGACCCATTAGAAACTTTTTGAATTTCCACAATGCAATGGCACCATTTTAAGGGGTCATCTTAACAATACAGCTGTACTTTTTCAGTGACCCATTAGAAACTTTTTGAATTTCCACAATGCAATGGCACCATTTTAAGGTGTCGTCTTAACAAAATAGCTGTACTTTTTCAGTGACCCATTAGAAACTTTTTGAATTTCCACAATGCAATGGCACCATTTTAAGGGGTCATCTTAACAAAATAGCTGTACTTTTTCAGTGACCCATTAGGAACTTTTTGAATTTCCACATTGCAATGGCAGCATTTTAAGGGGTCATCTTAACAAAATAGCTGTACATTTTCAGTGACCCATTAGAAACTTTTTGAATTTGCACATTGCAATGGCAGCATTTTAAGGTGCCGTCTTAACAAAATAGCTGTACGTTTTCAGTGGCCCATTAGAAACGGTTTGGGTCCACTATTCCGAGGGTCCACTATTCCGAAGGTCCACTATTTCGAACCCTAACCATAAACCTAACTATAAGCCTATCCCTAACTCACCCCAACCCTAGCCATAACCCTAAACCTAACCCTAACCCACCCCAACCCTAACCATAACCCTAACCCACCCCAACCACAACTATAACCCTCCCTAACCATAACTCTAAACTTAATCCTAACCCACCCAACCGTAACCCACCCTACCCCAACTCTAACCCTAACCCATTGTAACCCTAACCACCAAGGATAACGAACAAAATATAGCGGATATTCGGAATAGTGGACCTTCGGAATAGTGGACCCTCGGAATAGCGGGCCGTTACCTTAGAAACTTTTTGAATTTCCACAATGCAATGGCAGCATTTTAAGGTGTCGTCTTAATAAAATTACCGGTACTCGTTTTTTCATGCTGATACTAGCCTAGCCATGGTTTGAGACCTTAGAGTGTCGCCTCCCAATTGCAAAAATTTGTTGGATTTGCACATTGCTGCCGTACGTAGCATTTTAAGCTGTCATGATCTCAGTGCTCAGAGATGTGGTTCAAGACTTCAATAAATGTCGCTCCCAGTGCTTATTTTTTTTAAATTTGAAGACTGTGATGGCCGCTTTTAAGTTGCCATCTTAGACGAATTTTTATTATAGATAAATAAGCTCAATGAATAACACTGTAGTAAATTATAATGATATTTAAGAAATATTTCTGAAACATTGGGGCGATATAGGCATCTCCGCCACCCCTTTAAATCTCCGTCCATGCGCTTAGAAGCTGAAAGCTAATAATTCGAATTCTCCACAGAAACTCTCTGTGTAGGCAGACCGTTAGCTGTTGACAACTCCTGCTGATGTCGATGTAACTCTTCGCGAAATAAGAAAAACTTATAACACAGAAACAGTCAAATTCGGTTGTCTATGGTAGACCAACATGTATAATGACTACCATCTAGCCTCCTGCACTTATGGCTGCATCGCTATAGCATGGAAAGACTCTGCTTTACATCAGAGCTGCTCTTATCCGTTTCAGCGATATGCTGGCTGGGAATCTTATGCGAAACATCTGTTATTAGCTTCATTAGGCTTAGGCTACTTTTACAGAAGGGACCACTGTCCGAAGACTGGGGTAGGCTACACATGCACAGCAAGTGTCAAACGGGTCGTTTGATTCTTGCTGCGCGACCGTCGCTATCATTAATTTTGTTGCCTTCATCACCTGTGACCTGCCAAGGGTGTGGCTTCGGCTTGGCTCCGTCAGTAAACTTAATTAGCGATAAGAGGTCAATCCCGAATGGGTGTGTTCCACCCTTGTATACCAGGAACCTGACTGACAGTCTGACACTAATGTCTATGAATTGTCCTTCTCCCTACCAAATAATAAGTGACATCAAGCGAACCGTGGGTTCGTTAGTCCAAGGTAATAATGTTTTTCGATACATAAATGATGCACAAGTAATAATTTTCGTATTCCAGGCCTTTATTTAATAGAAATTCACCAACCCCCCAATTTACACCCGAAAAACGTCAAACCCCCCCACTTTCAGAAACCGTGGGAGAACGTTCTCCCAACCCCCCCATTGGTAGACGCCACTGCATTTGATGGTAACGTAATCGTTGGGCAGGCCCGCATTAGGCCGGGTAATCTCTAGTGTTTCCATCCTCCTCCTCCTCCCTCATCTCGGCTTTGGACTGGCACTGTCAAAGAGCAAACAGTTGCGGAGTAAAATATATATAGATACTCCTATGCGTACCTGTTCGTGTCGTAGGTAAATGCGATAAAGAAATTAATAAATTAATAAATAAAGAGAAAAATAAAGAGAAAAAAGAATTAAAATAATTAAAATAACATATAGAAAATATATAATAAACAAATAAATAATAAATAAATAAATATTCCTATGCGTACCTGTTCGTGTCGTAAGTAAATGCGATAAATAAATAAATAAATAAATAAATAGAAAAATAGTTATTTTGAAATAATATAAATAAAACAAAAAGAAGGAACATAACTAATAACGGAAACGACAGAAAAAAGAGTAAAAAATAAATAAAATATATAAAATATATAAAATATAAAAAAATAATAAATAAATAAATAGATATTCCTATGCATACCTGTTCCTGTCGTAAGTCACTTCCGCTAGCGCCTCGTCCAGAACCTTCTGGATGAGCTTGGTCACCTCCAGTGCTTAAAGTGTGGAAAAAGAAGTGCCTGGACACCCCTTGTTTCCAAAAGAAGTGCCTGGACACCCCTTGTTTCCAAAAGAAGTGCATGGACGCCCCTTACCTTTCCAGGCTGTGCTGGCCAATAAGTGGCAGGACGGCGTTCAGATTTTAAAATAAGTGCCTGAACGCCGTCCATGACCGTCCAGGCACACTTTTTAAGCCCTGGTCACCTCGTAGACGCTGAGCCCAGTGTTATTTCTATTAACTGAAACTGTAACTGAAATGGCAGAATAACTGAAAAATCTATGCCAGTTAACTGTAACTGAAACTGAAACTGAAAAGTGTTGAATAACTGAAACTGTAATAGAAACTGAAAAACAATAACTGTATAACTGAAGAATCAAAAGGAGTTAACTTGAAAATAAAACAAGCGCTTTTTCTATGCATTTCTCACAACATAACTATTCAGAGGCGTTCTCAGCACGGAAACTTCGGGGGAGAAGAAATGCCTTTAAAGAACATGAGACCAATGAAGAGAAACTAGTCATTAGTTGAGCCCTTACTGCCCCTTAGTGTATAGTATAGTAGTATGTTTGCCTTTCTATAACATTTGTAATTCTGCTATTACATGACAAGTTGATTAATCACTTTGAGGGGTGTTTCACTCGTTATCTTTTGGTTTGTGAACATATGTGACAGAGCTCCTATCCATCTCTGACCCTGATTGCAGAAGACTTCGTATCCGCGCCTGCTTCACAAGCATATGTTGAGCGCGTCTTCTCAGTTTGTGGAGACTTGTGTGCAAGAAAGCGAAACAGATTAAGTGTAAACCTGGAACGTCGTGTGTTCCTTAAAGTCAACCGACAATATGTAAAATCAGATTGATCTCCTATTCAACTTTCTGGAAACTTTGCGCTATGTGTGTGACTGTGATCAGTGTCTTAGTAGTTGTGACGTTTGAATATACACGTAATAACTGTAACTGAAACTGTAACTGAAAAATAAGAAATAACTATAACTGAAACTGAAAAATCTCATTGCAGTTAACTGTAACTGGAACTGTAACTGAAAAATAAAAAAATAGATAACTGTAACTGAAACTGTAACTGAAAAACCATAACTGAAATAACACTGGCTGAGCCTCGAGTCCGGTCCCATCTTGTACGTGTTCTCATACTCGATGTGGCTCAGCTGAATCGAGTCCATCGCTCGTCGACCGATCCGGATTCGTGTCCCCATCCCAGCGGGTCCGGCATGGACGTCCATGGGACGCCCCGTGGTTGGACTTCTCATCCCTAGAGGCATTTCACCACACTCGTTCTGAAGCGCTAAGGAAGCGGTACCTTTGGCAGCACCACAGCTCAATCTTAGCGCCTCAGTCTATATTTTAAAAATGTTTCATTTTCAGTCGCTAGATGGCAGCACGTTTTTGAAAAAGCCCACAAAGTTGAAAATCTTGCTCTAGTGTGTGAAGTCGTGAACGCTGTGTCAGGCTAGACGAGTGGGGCAGGCAGGTAACAGCTACTTCTACGGGCTCGGGCTGGCCGGTGTTTGTGTATACAAAGTTTATGATTTATGCCTCTTTGAATATTATATCAATCTGTAAGGGGTCATTGCATAATTACGTAACGCCGAAAATGACCGTTTTTGACCCACCCACCCACCCTGTAACGCTTCGTAACGTTGCCCTTGACCACCCATTTAACGTGTCGTAACGTTTTCAATGACCCCACCCACCCACCCTCGAGCGTTACGTAATTATGCAATGACCCCTAATGAAGAGATCAAACACCATGAACTGTATTCTAAATCTAAAATATTGGTAGGCCGTATGCGGTTAAAGATGTCTTGAAATAGTAATCGTAATAAAAAATTTCTACAGCGCCATTTAAGAACCAAGCGTAGGGCACCAGCTTATTCACGAGTGCTGTACGTGTCTAGTAAGAGGGGGTTGCTCGAAAGAGCAGTAGGCTACGAAGAGAGGTCCTAGTCTGCATGCATGGTTACCAATTAAGGCACAGAGTAGCCTACGTGGCAGGTTTAGGAATTATCGCATTTACAAGTCGGGATTTGGAAACTGGAAGATCATGTTCTTGATGTCATGTTTGCCTGTTTCAATATCTTGCAAACAATTAGGCCTAACTGCGACCATTAATTGTTGTTTGCGCCATTCTTCAAAAATACCCAAAGTTTCCAATCAACGAATCACAGCGAGGTGTCTTTAGATAAGTTAATTCTGTGCAAGGCCTAGAGGAATATCCAGCTACCCGTTCTCGAGGTAGGCTAGAAGAACACGTAGGACATGCCCGGGGTTACTGAGGATAGCAGAAATATATGCCATAATTATGTGAGATTTTGGCTTGTACTGTGATAGCAATTTGCCCAGCCTGCAGTACATTATCTGTATAACTAACTACGTATATAATAATAACATTGTTCGTTTCTACTAAATATCTGTATATTCTTACAATTGAATGTGCTGTCATGTTTTTAAAAATATATTTTACATGAATTATTATATACTATAGTGGCCCTATTATAGGGATTGTCCATCCCTTCTGAGTCTCCTCCTTCTTCACCAAATTATGTTAAAGTATTAGTCAATGCCATAATTGTATCATGTTTGTCTGTTGTTTTGGTTGAGGAAAAAACTAAAAATGAATAAAATAAATAAAATTTAGTAGAAACGAACAATGTTTGGTAATTATTGGAGCATCTCCTCTAAATCGTTAGTCGTTGCCAGAATCTTTGGTCCTTGCTGTCGCAGAAATGGCGGAATTCCTGGGAAGGAGGATTGTTGATTTGATTAGCTGTGTGATCGCGTTTTCTTTACGTTTTAAAGCGACAACTTTTCGTCAGAATGTTGTCGGTGCTGTACTGATGGCTTCTTCGTTATAATTATGACAGTTTGTAAAGTGTTTCCATTTTGGGATTGGACTGACCCTCCCTTAGTTCATAAAGCTTAAAGAAAATTAGGCGAAACTATAGTATCCGGGACCGATGTTTATAACATTGGGAATTTCCAATCGTGAGGGTCGGTTAGGGTCAGGTTATGCGTCGTGAGGGTCGATTAGGGTCAGGTTATACGTCGTGAGGGTTGGTTAGGTTCAGTTTAAGCGTCGTGAGGGTCGGATAGGGTTAGTGTTAGGGTTAGTGTCGTCATTAGATACTATAATTCTATACTATACTAAGAACTTCGGTCCCGGATACTATAGTTTCGCCGAAAATTAGGTAATCCCGAAGACTGCGTGCCTGTTCATGTAAGCTGTATGGCCGCCCAAGAAATCGCTAACATAGAGCGCTGTGGCCTTAGCTTCGAGTTTTATATTTATTTGTATTTACTGCATAGTTTCCTGCGTTTATAATTTTTTTAACCTGGCCGTTTTACTTAGATCTCGCGTTGATTACTTACGTACTGAGCGCATTGTACTGTAAAAGTATTTTACCTAGAAACCATTGTACAAGTTTCATGGGATTCGGCTGATGGTTGCAGCGCTCTATTTTAACTAAGTCGTTGGCAGCCATACTAATTTGTATGCAGGCACGCGGTCGTCGAGATTATCCAAAATTATTGAAATGATATAGGAAATCCAGCCACGAGAAATACAATATTCGTCTGCAGTGATGTGTTTTGATTGATATCAGTTATCTCTGCAATAAAACTTACAGCGTATTTTCATTAAGCTTATATATATTATCACATGTCAATACTTCTTTAGAGTCAGCATAAAAATGCGCAGGGAAATTGATTACTAGTGTACCAGCACCCAGGACGGGGATTTGGCATCGACTAGTCAGGTTGGACCAATCAGCTAAAACTTGAAGTCTAAATAAATCCGAAGCAGGGCTTAAAGTGTGCCTGGACGATCATGGATGGCGTCCATGCACTTGTTTTAAAATCTGAACGCCATCCAGCCACTTATTGGCCAGCATAAACTAGAAAGGTAAGGGGTGTCCAGGCACTTCTTTTGGAGAGGTAAGGGGCGTCCAGGCACTTATTTTTCCACACTTTAGGCACTGATCCGAAGCTTACTTAACAGTTTGCATTGCGAATTTGTTGTAGGTAAGGGCCGTGGTATGGGGGCCCATGCGGATTCTGTCAGCTCGACGCCATCGCATGGATCGTTGGGCTGCGTCGGGATCGGACGTGGAATACAAAGCAACTTCCCCGACGGCGGTGGACAGGATGTTGCGAGCCCCGGTCAATCGAAATCGCCTGCTAATCCGGGAGCCGCGAGAGACGCCGACCCGGTCTGTCCTACGAGGGGCTATCGGTTGATAGTCTCACGCAAGGAGTCGGTTGCGTCGGGGCAGGAGGCAGGTAAGGGGCAAGCCGGTGGGGATGGGACGACTCCATCCATTTTCTGAAGACCATTCCGGAACCCTCCGTGACCCCGATAACTGCATCCACGGCGGAGAACCTGAAACTTCCTGTCTTGGTAGATGATTCCTCCCTTCCTTTGACAGATCCACCGGAGCGGAACGAGGTTCTAGGCACATCGTCCAACGTTGGTGGAATCCATCCATGCGTGCCAACTCCAGTGCGAGCTGCGACGTTCTCATGATCTCTGAATACATTAATCGGACGTGGCATCGCTGGACTTTGACGTCGAACAGAACTTGGTCGGGGCCGCCCTCTTGCCCCACGCGTCTTCGGTGACCACGGCCTTCCTGCCCGGAGTTCATCACCCGCAGAGGGGCCCACCAAAAAGACCAACTGAATCCATAATTAATTTTTATTTTATTTTCCTGAATGAATCTGTTTGTGGCCCCACACACACCAAGAGTAGTATTACGGTATTTTTGCATCATATTGAGTAGGGCTTTTTTAGTGTGCAGTTGCACACAAAATGTACTGTTCTAAATGGATTTGTGCAGTTGTAGAAGCAGTTCTGTGCAGTTAAAAATAGTTTTAAACAGTTCATTGTCCTCTGATTGGAGGTAATTTACCATGGAGGATGGGAAAGAAAAGAAGTGGTTGTGCAGTTAAAAAATTCCTTAAAAACAGCCAGGGCTGATATTGAGGTTGATACATGTATCATTTCTAAGGTTGTCTTGTCTTAGGCTTCAAAATGAGATAAAAACTATATTGCTCTAGCTTTGTTCTAACTCTAGGATTAAGGCAAAAAGTGATCCAGTTAAATTTATATTAACCTGATTAAAATGATATAATAGGCATATTAGCAGCATTAAAAATAGCTTCAAAATTCGTTTTCACGAGATAAAGGAAAAGAGTATTTTAAACGTTGTTATGTAAAATTCTGTAGAGGAAACTTACACGGCACAACATCAATCAGTCAATCAATCAGAATTTATATCTTACGTGTTTTATTGTATCCATTTCAAATGTAAACATGGTTATGGTGAGCAATGATAATCTGAGGCATTTCAGTTGAAAATTAGGCATTAACTGTTAACTAAGTGTGCTTTATATAATAACATTTGGAATTTTGGATAGTCACTATGTCAATATAATATAATATGATATAAATTGTATAATTTATTCCATTTATAATTGTTGATATAAATTTATAAATCTTTCATCATTAGGATGTTTATGCAAGTTTGGATGTAGGATGTCACAGCTGTGTAGTTTTGGATCGGCCGGCTCAGTGGACTCTTTTAAATTTATGCTGAGATCATACTTGTTCTCTCGGGCTTATCCAGCCTGTTAGCTGCTTCGTAAAGCACCTTGTCATGGCACCATATAAATTGTGATAATTATTATTATTGTTTTATTATTATTTTATTGTTATTATTATTATTATTATTATTTAAAAATTTTTTACCCGAGGTATTTATTATTATTATTATTAATTTAGTTTTTTTAATATTTTTTTGTCCCGAGATACATATGATCCCTCAGGGACTTACACTCTATTACTAAAATAAAAACATCTGGAACGGCACCTAGTCGTCGTTGAAATCCAGTGCAGGAAAAGAGCCGCGGAATGCCACCGCATTAAAATTATTATTATTATTATTATGGGAATTTTTTGCCCCGAGGTATACAGGATCCCTCAGGGACTTCACTACCGCCTATTATTATTATTATTATTATTATTATTATTATTATTATTATTATTATTACGATTATACCCCTTTTAGGGTTCCCAAGTTGCACTTTGATCTCTCGATTCTGCTGATTTTGTGGCTTTGTAGGATCCGTCCTTTTCGCTGGAGCCGACCTTGGCGAACATCCTGCACCATACGTTCCAGCTGCTTTCCCAGCGACCCGGAACGTTTATCGGAGTGATGCCAGCGCTTGTTTCCATTCTCAAGGTCAACCTTCGAGAGGAGGAAGACGTGGAGGAGGTCATCGACTCCCTCTGCTTCGCGGTTGGTTTTTCCATGGTTTTGAAGGTCAATTCGGATGTAGCCGGAAAAAGGTGGCATGAAGGTCAACGATTAACAGATATGTTATAGCACCATTATATTTTTTGAGATGTGCTGTGTCATATAATGTTGTGCTGTGTAAAGTTTCGAATGTAACGGGTACGCCAAAAAAGACCCCCTAGGTTTTTTGTCAATATCTTGACCAAAAGGAAGAATTTTGAAATGAAATTTTACAGTCTTAAAGATAATTCATATTTACACATATGATGGCCAGATTTAATCAAAATATTTCAAACCGAACAAAAGTTATACCACTTTTAGGGAGGCAACCCACCGTTTTTTGACGATTCAAAAACGTAACGCAACAAAAAGTATCAGAAACACAATTTTAAGACATTAGCAAAAAACCTAGGGGGTTCTTTTTTGTGCAATGGTCATCCTCAGATGTTTTCATGAGTGGCAAATCACAATGTTCAAGCTTATATGTGTGCAAGTGTTTCATCAGGCTTTTCTCTTTAGCGGTGGTTGGGCTGGGAGAGCCTCTGAGTAGGCTGCTTAAGTGGTGCTATATAAATTTTCAAAGTGAATGAATGAATGAATGAATGAATTAGATCTTGAGAGATGCAATTTGATGCCTGTAGCCCCATTTCAGTTGGTGACTGAACATTCCATTCCCTATGGGCCAGCTGTATAATGAGCAGGTGCTTGAAAGGCTGTCAAGGTGTGTGTTCAGGAAGATCATGAAATTTGTGCTTTCATGTTTCAATAGACACCAGTATATGATGTCATAGAAATTGTTGTTATTATTATTGTTGTTGTTATTTACCCGAGGTACCTTAGATCCCTCGGGATTTCAAAAAATTGTGCTTGAGGCCGTTGTGCAGTGTCTGGAAAATCAGGCCTCGTACCCCTCAACAGTGGCTGGCCCACGAAATGCTATGGCATTGTAGCGCTGAATAAAGATAGAAAGGTGCTGTTATTATTATTGTTATTATTTGTATTATTATTATTACTACCGCTATTATGATTTATTGTTATTGTTAACTAGAGTTGTAAGATGATAGCAAATTCAGACTTTTGAAACTGATAGAATTGAGATTTCTTTTCATTGTCACATAGCGATGTAAAAAATAACGTCGGTGATTTGTGTGTTGTTTGCCTTCAGAAGTTCATCTTCTAAGTTGTTCTGTGCAATTTATTTTCGCAGAGCATCAGAGATGAGAACTTCCGATATAACGGGGCAAGGGTCTGCACTCACCTGGCCACCGAGCTCAAGTCGTTTCGGTTCTTGGAACATCTCTTGAACAGGTGCGTACGTGGGGCGCGATGGCATAGTGGGTATGTTCGTTGCCTTGCAGCCGGAGGGTTGCAGGTTCGAATCCACCTCAAGCTGTCTCGTAGGGACCTTGGGAAACTCCGATTCAGTGTCCGTGCTGTAGTCGGGAGTGCTTCTGAGTAGACTACTTGCGCTGTAAGAAGTGCACATACATACATAGAGCTATCTCTCTTTTCCTTAATACCAAGATCAATTAGTCGTTCAATTCGTTTATTTTAAGTTATTAAGCTGACACAGGGGCAACTTTCAGGGCACTTACAGAGAAATTCGGAATGAAAAAACGATAAAATATTATGCTGGATGTGCTCTTTCGCACTTTTCAATATTATAGCTATTTTCTGATTCACTTAGCACTTTGACAACAAGTTTTACCGGTTCTCCAGCTGCTTTCCATGCAGCATGAAATAAATTTTTATCATTAAATAAATTTGTAATGCATGCGAGGTCACACTGAAGTGTGAATCTGAGATGGAAACATGAATCTGAAGTGGAAATGTGAATCTGAAGTGGAAATGTGAATCTGAGGCAAAATGTGAATCGGAAGTGGAAATGCGAATCTGAGGCAACATGTGAATCGGAAGTGGAAATGCGAATCTGAGGCAAAATGTTAATCTGAAGTGGAAATGTGAATCCGAGGCAAAATGTGAATCGGAAGTGGAAATGTGAATCTGAAGTGGAAATGTGAATCTGAGGCAAAATGTGAATCGGAAGTGGAAATGCGAATCTGAGGCAAAATGTGAATCGGAAGTGGAAATGCGAATCTGAGGCAAAATGTTAATCTGAAGTGGAAATGTGAATCCGAGGCAAAATGTGAATCGGAAGTGGAAATGTGAATCTGTGGAAAAAATGTGTATTCATCTTATGCGGATATGGGAATCTATTGTCATTGTTATCATAGTTTGCTTCTTGTTTCATACCCTTTATCCCTTCTGCCAGTAAACTGAGTCTTATTGTTTGATTCTTTCCAAACACAGATGCCGGAAGGAATTCGACCGAGGATTGGAGTCCGTTTGGTTCGGAGGCGAATGGAGTCTGTACGGAAAGGTGGCTCTTTTCATCGGAGAACTCATGGTTCAGCTGGAGGTGAGTTAGTGTGAGGTTGGGTGGGCTTGTTGCTGTTTGAAGCGCTACTACAGGGTCTTCATTCTCTCCATGCCGTCAGCTATCTTCCGCTTTTACAGCAAAACCTCAATTACCCAGTCTGTGAATGACCAGCATGACTTACCAGATGAGGAATGTGTCGCTTAACGTTAGTGAAGAGAATTGTATATCAATACAAGATCTCTGGTGTTGGTGTACTCCAATGGCAGTTGCATTTGACATTGGCAGGTCTGAACGAACCAACGAAGGTGACCGCTGGTAATCCTCCAGTGACCTCTGAAACAACAGATCGCGTTGAATGCATCCTACTGACCACAAATGGACAGTGCCTGATGACTGATTCGATTTATGAACCTCCTCAAGTCTGGGACAGGAAGGTATGTTTAGAACAAAGTTTTTATCAATTATTTCAAATACTGAATTAATTTACTTGAATGCTGTTTATTATAATGTCATGAGCAAATGTCATGGCATGCAAACCAAAGTGCAGTATAAATAGTTGGTCATTATAAGAACATACTTATATTAAATTTATGATTATATGATTGTGTTACTTTTAACATTTGACTTTTTGATTGGCAAGTTTGCTTTATCTTATGTACTATGTTATATGAACCAAAGTGCAGCATATATATTATAGTTGGTCATCATTGTAAGAACATACAAGTTTATAGTTATGGTATCTAGGATTATGTGTGTTATTTTAAAACATTTCACTTTTGATTGACTCTATAGTTAATTATAACATGTCTGACTTGTCTGTACACCAAAATGCGGATCCATCAATTGGTCAATTAAAGAATATTCTTATCTTATTACAGATCTGGCATTTTGATAGGAGCCGATGTCGGAAGATGCGCAACAATGAACTGTACACGGCAAGTTTCCTGAGAAGTGATGAAGAGCATGTCATTCTCAACCGACGAGAGGCAGCTGCTCATGCTCCTCTATTGTCATTGTAGTCGGACATCCTGGGAAATCAGAGACGTATCTCCTACTCGTTGGAGAGGAACGTACCAACAGACCACATCACCTAAATCAGCCAAACATTGGACAGGCGGTTACTTTTGTTTAAGAACCGAACAATGGAAATGCCGCGTACTTGGCATTCGACCTGACTGGCAGCAATTTCGACATGGTTCCCTTGGCGATGTCATGAAATAGAGTATCCCATAATAATTGTATCCCACAGAGGAAGAGAAGTTGAAAAAAGTCATTTTGTGTGTGTTTATTTGTTGGAAATTAACGTTCATTTGCTTTATTTCGACCATTGCCACTAACAGTTGTGCTTATTCCTACTAACTAACTTTGTGTGATCTGATTTCAGAGCACTTAGAACATTTAGAACACTTAAGAACACTTAAAAACACTTGGACTCGTTAACTAAATTTGAGTTGCGTTGTTCTGAACATTGCTTATGGCATTCATTTATTGAAGTGTGTGTGTTGAAGCATTTACGAAGCACTGTACGTCCATGATGGATAAATAAATGCTATTTGAAAAATTTCTAGCAATCGCTGTATGCAACTCAATAGTCTTGATGGCATTGGTCTTTTCTATTACGCTTGATTTTGGGGTTAACCGAGAAGTTTTCATGTAGGCTTAAACACTGATTTGCCTTTCTATGATTAGTTCTTTGTTTGGCATAGTGCTATGTGTTGCTGATAGATCATATCAAAGTAGCAGGCAATATCATCAGCATTCTCCTCGTCGCCTCCTCCTTATCATCGTCATCGTCGTTTTAATTGTCGTTGTCATCATCGGTTAACACAACTGGTCTCTTACCTGGCTTTTGTGGTCTCTGTGAGACATTGTCGAAGATTTACATTTACATCATCATCATCATCAAGTTATAAGCATCAGCAGCATCAGTACCTGACACCAGCCTTTTGGCGGCGATGGGTACGAATAAATGATCTCCATTGTCCTCAGTCATTTGTCAAGACCTTATTGTTGGTCCACGTGATGATATTCGGATATTCATCATTTATTTTATTTTTATTTCTTTCCTGTATCAAACAAACAATACAGTTATGGCAGTGAACACAATACTTTAACATAATTTGGTTTAGAAGAGGAGGCCCAGAAGGGATGGACAATCCCGCTAATAGGGTCATCCATTAATCATGTAAAATATTTTTTAAAAATAATTGCACATGACACCGCATTCAGTTTCAGGAATATAAAGATCATTAGGGAAAGAGGGAAAGAAAAAAACCTATTAATATGCGATCTACAAATAGAGTACAATGCAGCTAAATCAACAAGAAAAACAACGAAAAGCAACTCTTAACTAATGACTTAACTAAAGACTTAACCAAGGGCTTGGCGAAACCACTGAGCAGAAACCATAACTATTAAAATTAATATCAGGAAGTGTTAAACATAGGTGAAGTTTATGCTTAAATAATCTAGTGTTAGGTTGGGAATGAAGATATGTAGGAAGAGAGTTCCAACATTGGGAGCCAGTAGGCCTACATTGTATAGAAAATATACAAGTTTTAGTATGTGCGTAGGGAGGGACATAAACAGTTGATTCCATTAAAAATGGAATCTAGAACGTTTGCTCGTCTTATTGCCGTCTTCATAAGCCTACTGAGCAGCTCAAATTTTTCTGGCTGCGTAAACCTTCGGGAAATACTCGAGAACAATGCTGCAATGCCACAAGTTTCCAACAAATTTTTTAATCAAACAAACTGGTGGGTGTAGTAGGCTTGCTTTTGCTAATGTAGCCAAAGAACAAGTCTTAGTAACTTTGCTGTAGTGTTGCTTGACTCGAGTTCTGCTAAAAAATAAAAGATAGCCCCTCCCACTTCTGGCTTGGCCGACCAGGAGTGATCCAGTACTTAGGCCATTAGTGTTAAGTTTACCGAACCCACTACTGTAAAACCGACCTGCGTCACAGGCTGCGTGTCGTGCTATAGTGGGCCGTATTTCGTATAACATGTACTTGTAATCATTCTGCGGTGTGTCAGATTGTGTGATTAAATTAATGAAGATTATTAGTATTACTTGCTTTTTTAACGAAGCAGTTTGGGCTGTTTGGGCTTGCGTTGTTTTGCATTTAAGTGTGCAACTTCTAATTGTTAAGCAGAATAGAAAAAACTATGATACGAAATTTGCGTTAATTATGTATCAAGCTCGTACTTACCCACAGATGTCGCCCGACTTAAATTAATATTAAATACGGTGTTCTAAATCTTAAAAGACAATTTTAATCAGCAAACGTAATTATACGCGGATTCTCGTTTTATATGTAAATAATTTAAACGGAATTGTTTGCAAATAAGACGAGACTTTCCGAATAATTGATTATCGCCCAAAACTAGACACACTAGCGACACACGTCGGGAGTTTCTGTTTGATGTAGTGTAAGTCCTTATACATTAAAGGTCGTTGGTTGACTGTGCAGGACCAAGCAGTTGGAGTTGATATTAGGAGAGATAAGTACGTTTGTTAATCGGCTTAATTTTAAAATTGAGTGTTTAATAGCTAAATTATTGTGAAACCGCGTTTGGTTTGCGACAATTTGCAGCTTAATACACTGTGATGATGTGTTCTTGGTATAAAAGTACCAGTTGCTGCATTTTATTAAAGAAAAAAGGCGGGATTTGAATCTTGTGCCAAATTGCATGTGTGGCCACATGCTTACTGTTAGCAATTTATACTGTTTGTGTACTATCTTATTAATACTGTTAATTTGTTGTTATTATTGTTAAACTACACAGAAATGCTCCCAGTCCAACCACGGCTAAATAAGGCAGTTTTTAAGTTCGAAAGGAACAGTGGTTTGACATAATTATAGGCATCCGACGTACATGTAGTCCCTAGTAGGACTAGTTTTTGGGCGATAATCGACTATTCGGAACGGTTGACTAATAATTGGTCATTTAACTTTTCATATTGCCAAGCCAATGTGTGCACTGTCGTCTCATTGCTTTTGAATACTGTATGCCTGGCAATATTGATTGTTCAGTGTGTGAGACCTATGGTCACACAATGAATCGCCTTAGCCTTGGTTGGACCGGGAGAGCTTTCGAGTATCCTACATTGAAGAAGCTCTATATAAACTTCTTTATAATAATGATAATAAACAGACCTTGCTTGTTGTCAGTTGTGTATTATCCAGCTGCTTTGAGACTGTGTGTTTTGACTGCATTTTCTGCAATCATCCGATTCAGAGTAACTCAGGCACTGAATTGTTCGTGTATTTACATTAGATTGAAATTCAGAAGTCTCAAGTGTGTGTCATTGATAGTGTATGTAGCATGTTTTGCGGCACAATGGCTTTGGAAGTTGATGAACGTTCAATCCTACCATGGGTCGTTGGCCTGTTTTATGGGTCTGCAACTTGAAATGGAGCCGAGTTGAATCCGTCTAGTTGCAGAACTTTGTCTTTTGATTGAGAAGATCTGTGATTGCCTGCTTTCTCTTAACTTGTTAAATGCTGATTGTTTATGATATGTTATTTTTATTCATTCACATATCACAAGAAATTTGTTATAGATTATTATTACTAATGCATCAGCCAATCAGTTATCATCTTTTCATGCATCAGGGCGTGACTACACTTGCGTTGAACAAGTTTCCATGCAGGAGAGAGTTTTCATGAGTGCTGTTGGATATATTTTTGGTCTCTCTTAAAAATAATCGAATCCACAGTACAGATGGACAGCTAACTAGAAGTTGCTGCAAGCATTGCAAACCCCAATTTGTGGGCTAGAGTCCAGGGAATAAAATGATCTGGACACTCGTTGTGTGAGATGAAGATGCATAAACGTGCATTTTAGCTTTTGACGTCTGCCTGCTAAATTAATTAGACTGTCAATTATCAAGGGTCTATAATTATATCCTTTATCGCCCGCTTCATTGCAGTTAAACGATTATTATGTAACTAAACTTGGGTTTATACAATTGTGTGCATTTATGGGATGCAGTTTGGCGATGGCAACATGCTATTTCATTGCATACTGACTGTAAAAAATACTGATGAGCTGCACGTAAGTAGTTAAAGATGAGGTTCTTTGATTGGTCAGTTCAACCATCACATTTGTTTTTAGTGAGAGCTTTTAAATTTCAGGATTACCATCTTTACTCTTTGTTGCCTGGTACTTTTTTTATTACGGAGTTATATTTTTTGTTTATACATATAAACAGTAATTTCGCACAATGGAAAATTCAATGAATTCAGCAACTTCGTTTGAGGCGTTGCTTCAAGCTTTTCAGACGATCGAGATATCTGCGCACAGTGATTCGGGAAGCGTTGAAAGTGCCTCACAATGGCTCGGCGAAATGCGGACAAAGGTAGGTTACCGTGCAGTGTATGACGTGCGGTTTGCCACTGTGAATAGCAATCGTCTAGATTAATTTTAAAGTGAAAATTTTCATGCCGCTTAGTTTTTCGGGGTGTGTGAGGGAGTTGAATTTCTTCTGTTTTCGCATTCTGCAATGTCAATGCCTCAGTTTTAAATTTTGATCAGCAAACAAAACAGGATCGCCACTGTTTTTGCTGCATTGCAGACTGATTGCAACTTCAAAGCCAATGTGATGCATTTCTTAGCAATGTAATGATTGAAATGGAACTATTCCATGTTACAGTTACAATTTGACCAGATGCTATTTAAATTACTGCTTTTTCTGTTAACCTAGATTGGCGGTCTATATTTGTTGTATGTGAGCTTGTATGTAATATAAATCCCTCTGTTCCTCTTGAATTATCCGAACCAGGGTAGGCTACTCCTTCTCATCAAGCATTACTCCAAAATCTTGTGGTCTTGTTATCATGGCAGATCTTTGCTTTGACTCGAGTCAACAGTGCTCAGTGTTTGATTAGAATTGGGATTCTGTAGCAAATTAGAGAGCTATCATTTAGCTAATTTTTGTGCTATGATGAAGTCTACATATCGTATTGCAGGTTTCGCATTGCGGCCTTAGCATATCCAGTAACTTAGCTACCATTTCGATGGTTTATTTGTTCTGGACTTTTGCAAAAATCATTGTAGTACAATGATAGCTCTCTACAGAAACTTCTTTGCTTAAATTTGAGTTCAAGTTGCATTTGACTGTATTTTTTAAAACATTTATAAAGCGCCAACCACTAGTGGGGTTAAATATTCAGAGACTTTTGACTATTTGCCGGGTCTTTTATTAACGTGCAGTTGTACACAAAATGCGCGGTTCTAAACGGATTTGCGCAGTTGTAGAAGCACTTCATCACAAGTTCTGTACAGTTAAAACTAGCAAAAAAGTTCATTGTCCTCCAATTGGAAACAATTTACCATGGAGAATGGGAACGGAAAGAAAGGGTTGTGCAGTTCTAAAAAAATTCTTAAAAACAGCCCTGCTATTTGCATTTATGTGAGTATGTTCTTTATTAATCATTTGTAATTTTTTATTTGGAGGGGTCCAGTAGCGCAATGGATAACACGCTGGCATAGAGAGCGAGAAGTAGTGAGTGCTGTAGGGCGGACATGCTTTGTAGATTGCTATTAGCGCTGGTTATTGTGGAATGTCTGTTCTGTTAGTAGTTAAGATTTGTGTATTCTGTGATTTGCGTTCTTGTGAATTGTTTCAACTGCGTAATTGTAGACTGTAACCTGTTGTGGTCTGCCAACCAGATTGTTGAATAAATGAAAAAAATGATTGTGTAATATGCACAGTTTAAGAGTATTATGTATGATGTCATAGCAATGATTGTTTTGCCACAGATCCGATTCGCCTTCAAGGAACTGCATGTGGAATCGCACCAGGTGAGGTCATCTCATAGTCTGACGTCCTTTGCAGTCTCTGATGTTTTGCACAATAATGCTGATTTGTTTAAATTGACATTACATCATTTATTGGTTACATCCTGAAGGCTTTTTCATGCTGAAGTAATGAGAAATGATAAAATCCAAAGTTTTGATATTTATTCATTCTTTGATTTATTCCAGAATTTTTTATATAGCACTTCTTGACGGGGACTACTCAGAAGCACTCCTGACTCTAGAATGGCAGAAAGCACAGTCTTCAGTCACTTGAATGTGTCTGTGGATTGCTCAGAGTTTTTAAAATTATTTTTATTATGGAATGTTTGTTGGCAATTAAATTGTATTACAGATGGTTTGTTATTTGTTTAGTCGCTGAGAGATTCACTTCTCAAGCACTGCACCAAGATCAATGACGACACGAAGAACACAATTGTCACGCAGGTGAGAAGAGTTATTTTCTGTTTAAAAGAAATTCTAGTTTGTGAAATTGTGCACGAGGAGATTTTGCATTTAAATGATTCATCATGTAAATGATTCGTCATGTAAATGATTCGTCATGTAATATGCTAATTGACATTTCTATTAGCAATGTAGTGATATGTGAGTTGAATATAGCTTAGCAAACAACTAGCGACCTATTGCCAAATGCAGAGTCACGTCTTCAAGAGTGATTAATAGATATTAATTGCTGATAAATCTGTTTGAAATTTGTTAAATTAATTTGCTTTATGTGATGTGTTTTGTCTTCAACGTACTGTTGAAGAGCTCTTTGTTAGCATCCTGATCTAGGTGATATGTATGAATTCCAGCCGTGGTAGCATGCAGGTGCTCTGGTTTTGGCTCCAAAATTAGCAGTTTGTGTGCATTTACATGAAGATTTGCATGACTAGTCATTGGCTGTTATGTATGTGTGGCATTGTGTGTGTGTTTTCAGCTGTGTCTTTCTCTGGCGGATCTCGTTGTACAGATGGCGACTTGGGAGAACTCGATAACCAACATCATAGAAGAGTAATTACACCATCTGACATTTAATCTTTTATTTATTTAAATATCATGACACTTTGTTTTGTTTTTTCTTTATTAACTACAGGTATGCATTGTGATGTAGTTTGCGAGCATTTTGCATTCATGTAGTTTGCGAACATGTAGACATTATTTATTTATCTATTTCTTTAATGCCCCTTCAAGCTCTCCCTACTCAGAGGCGCTCCCGACAACAGCACGGGCACTGCCTCAAAGTTTCACGCCGAAGCGCCCAAGCAATTGCGAGTGAATGACTTGCCCAAGGTCCCCTACGAGGCGGCTTGAGGTAGATTCAAACTTGCAACCCTCCACCTGCAAGGCAACGAACAATCCCATTACACCACCACTTTTATGTTTTGTCGAATGTTGGTTTTAACTTATGGAACGTGCAGACTAGTTTGCTAATTTATTAATGAATTTGTGATGTTCTGTTTCAGATTTGGTAGCAGTCGGACGCACTGGGCGTTCCTTCTGGAGTTTCTGTCCGTTTTACCCAAGGAGGTTTGTAATCTGCATGCACGTTCTGTGGCAACTGGTCGGTAAATCAATACCCGAAAGTTGGCCGAATGCTTGTCTGATTGAAGAGAATATTGGGAGAGAGGCATGAAGGACAACCTGGGTCAATGCCCGTATGTGTCCCACGCTCTCCCCGACTCTCTCCACCGGTCTGTCCTGACCGGCCTGTGCATGTCTTAAAATATACAATACGCTTAATATGCTGAGATATTCGGGATAATGTTTTGTTTGTAATCTGGCACTTGTTTCCTGTGTTGGCATTTCTATTTGCTCATCATGCTACTTTATCAATTTGCAGTTGCTATTATAGGAAGTTTGAATTTATTTCTAATTTGGCCTACTACTGCTCTGCCTCTTTTCAGTTGGGGAGGATGGTCAGAAGTAAGACAGAGTGACTAACATTAAGTATCGAGTGTGATATGAATGCAGCATGGCCACATTGGCCAGACCCAGTTTTAACAATGAATCTATTACAGTTATTGTCGCTTACTGACATAGGCCTATGCGTAGACTGACTCTATTTTGTACAATTCATTCAGTAAGAGTTAAACATTTTTATAAATAACAAAATAAGAATCAAGAGTAAAGAATTTCTTGAAAAAACATTATATTTTAAAAATAATGTTTGTTGGCAGTTTTAATATTCGTTAATATTCGTGAATATTTGAAAATCTTAATATTTGTAATATGCGAATACTCGATCTATGCCTTTGACGACCAGCTGCATATGTTTTCCGTGCATTTAAGCACGCACTGATCGTTTTTAAATGGTTAATCAATCGTAGGTTGGTTCGTGTTTTAGATTAACAGTCGTCATCTTCGTTTGGGCGATAACCGACGAAATGAAGTCTTTGACGAGATGACCAACGCGTCTCCGACGCTCGTTCAACTTCTGGTCTGTACTACACGTCGCCATTTTGTTGTCTTTTAAGAATGATTTGTATTATTATTATTTTTGACTTTTTATCAATCATATCAGAATTTATATATAGCGCCTCTTCAAGGTACCTACTCAGAGGCGCTTCCGGCCGAGATCAAGTGGGAAAAAAACCAGTCTTCAACAGTTTGTGAAATTGAGAACAGCTTGGGAGGTGTCGAGGTTGGGTGGAGCGCTCCTGAGTAGTAAGTAACCTTGAAGGGGCGCTATATAAATTTCTATAATGAATGAATGAATACATTGTGAATTTATTTGTGACAAAGTTGATGTGTGTGTACACTGTACAACACAATGTTATAATGAGTTTTTTAAATATAAGTTTGAGATCCTGGACCTGAAATGACTTCTGTATAAATAGAGTAAACGAAATTTTTCTAGTTAAAGGCCGTCAAATTGTATCCAGACCCATAGGTGAGACTCACCTGGTAATGCATACTTTGCATACTTCTTTGTCTTTCTGTGCCACTTTCTGCAAGTGTTTTAAAACTTTTCTCGTTGATTTTGGTTTGGTGTCAGGTTGGTAGCGCCTCTGAGGAGTTTCTCCTGAAGTGGTGTTGTACAAATTTACGTCTACTTCATTTTGTGACTCCATTTAGCGCTGGCGTGAAACTCCGATGCAGTGTCCGCTCTGTAGTCGGGAACACCTCTGAGTAGGGAGCTTGAAGGGGCGCTATAACAAGTGCACATACAAACAAATACAAACAAACAATGAGGAAGACTGGCTGTCTTTCAGATCTTGGACTAGCTGGACATTGGTATTTTTTGTGCGCTTTCAAATTACTGTTTTCGAAAATTGTTGTTGTTGTCACGGATGAGTGACACTGTGACCTTCGGATGTTTCTAGTGCTAACTAAAACCTGGGCACTGGTGTTATTTGTAGACGACCGTCATGGAAGCTGCCCTAGACGACTCCAAGACGAAGGAGAGAGTGATGCATTGCCTTGGAAGTTGGCTGAGCGTCTATGCCATCCCTCAGCAGCATATCGTCGGGTCCAAGCTCCTTCACTTGCCATTCGCAATAATGGTAACCATCGAGAATTTATACCTTTTTAGTACTTACTTACTTAGTGGGTTGTTCTGTAACGGATTGTTTTGTGCATAGCTGGAGTGGAATTTAGGTTAATGGTAAACATTTTAGCATGGAGAGCGCATGGATGTAGGATTGCTTGCGGCTAGCCTCCCATAAGATCCACTCAGCCTTCCATTCAGCGGATGGCATTGGTAATTTGAGCAGTAGGTCGTGATGGGTGCTTTGCATGGCTGCTGACAGTTAGATTTAAATCTAATAAATTGTGTTCGTTCGTTTGTTCGTTGCTGATTGTATCGTTCTGCGTTGTGTCATTTGTAAATTAAACAAAGGTTTATTGTAAAGAGTAGTTCATTGTATCATCATGAAGGCATAGATTGTCCATTGCTACCTGAGTGAAACTGTGGCTAAATAAATTACGATCATTTACTCAGCAGATATGATATTAAAAGGACTTTTGATGTTTTCTTTTTGTGTTTAGGCCAATCACGAGACGCCAAACGTTCTGCACAACGCGGCCACGGAGTGCATCTGCAATGCGTTGATTGCTGTCGAGGTATGTATCGATACGGAATAAATCACGTTGCTTCAATGTATGAACTGTTAGACCGATGTGGGTGAGCAGCGGGAGCGCCAAAGGATAGTTTATTGGAGCGCATCTGATTGCAGGGTGCCACGCACGGTGAACAGCGGGAACAAAGGCAGAGAATTTCAAGAACAGTGGGAACGCCGTTCCTGTGCGTTCCCACCGTTCCGGTGCGTTCCCACCGTTCCGGTGCGTTCCCACCGTTCCGGTGCGTTCCTGTGCGTTCCCACACATTCTAAAGCTCAGGCCAAGCAATTGATTTGTGTTGTTCTTGTCTCGTCGTTAAACTTCGTGTGGGATTACTAACGCAGCGTGCACGCCGTAATGGATGGCCACTTGGCCAGGTAACGTGCTGTTTCACTTAACAAAAAGCTAGTCACTTAATATGCTGAACGGTCATACCGGCTGACCGATGGTTAGATGGATGGTCAGATGGATGGTCAGATGGTTGGTAGGACGAACATACTGTTGTACTGATGGTCAGTTGGACAGCAGATTTAGTTTAGCAATTTGGCTTATTTCTGTGTTGTTACATGTGGTCCAGTTTACATTACATGTACGATGGCTTGACCTTTCCCCCGCCCCAATGATTTTTTGTTAATGCTGTACTGGATTCTATCTGACTGTATCTGTGTTTTGGATTCTGGCTGTGTTTGCGTTGGGTTGCTCACTTGTGATATCGGTGTCATACCTGGTGTATATATATGTGTGGCGCCACACACCAAAACCAGTATTATTGTGATTTTGCAACATATTATTGAGTTTGATACATCATTTCACAGGTCTTGTCTCAAACTTCAGAATGACTAAAAAATTATTGCTCTAGCCTTAATATAACTCAAGATATTGGGAATTTTTTTTATTAATTATCTCTCTCTCTCGCTCCCTCCCTCCGTCCCTCCCTCTCTCTCTCTCTCTCTCTCTCTCTCTCTCTCTCACCCTCCCTCCCTCTATCCCCCCCTCTCTCTCTCTCTCCCTCTCTCTCTCTCTCTCTCTCTCTCTCTCTCTCTCTCTCACCCTCCCTCCCTCCATCCCCCCCCTCTCTCTCTCTCTCTCTCTCTCCTCTCACTCTCTCTGTCTCTCTCTCTGTCTCTGTCTGTCTCTCTCTCTCTCTCTCTCTCACCTCCCTCCCTCCATCCCCCCCCTCTCTCTCTCTCTCTCTCCCCTTGAGGCTCGGATTAATCCCTCTCTGCGGAGGGGTCAGCCACTTGGATCCTCCTCTTCCACTTGTTCATGTCGCCAGTGTCCTCCTTCCTCAGCTTTAGCATTTTCAGGTCCTGTTGTATCTGATTGCTCCATCTCTTTCTCTGTCGTCCCCAGCTACGTTTTCCATAGACGTCAGCGTTAATTAATTAACTAATTAGCTTAAT
The DNA here is from genome assembly GCA_949752735.1 of Lumbricus terrestris. Taxonomy (NCBI): domain Eukaryota; kingdom Metazoa; phylum Annelida; class Clitellata; order Crassiclitellata; family Lumbricidae; genus Lumbricus; species Lumbricus terrestris. Next base: position 28,890,460 of record OX457050.1, read on the forward strand.
TAAAGCGAAACAATATGCTTATATCAAGAGCATAAAAACAGCTTTGAAAAATGTATATTTAAAAAAAAATGTAAAAGAATTTGTTAAACATTTTTTGATTAAATTCTGTACAGAACCGAAAAATACTTGTAAACATACTATTTCCTTAATTATCTCTGATGTGTTATTGCCGACATAATAATAATAATAATACCGATTTTGGTTTGTGCCGCCACGTATATGTTGTCAGCAGTATACAAGCTGCGGACTTTATTGGAATGTGAGATTCAATGGATCAGGTGATGTATTTATTGTTACATGTAGCCTACATCTCCAGTTACATGTACAGCTATCTATAGGTGTTTATCTGCTGAAAGCGGGGCGTAGTGGTGTGTTCGGTACCTCAGAGGGTTTCAGGTTCGAATCCACATCAAGCCGCCTCCATGTTGGGACCTTGAGCAAGTCCTTCACTCGCAACTGCTCATGCGCTTTAGTGTGAAACTCCAATACAGTGTCTGCTCTGTAGTCAGGAGCGCCTCTGAGGAGAGAGAGCTTGAAGGGACGCTATACAGAAAATGTGAGAAATAAATAAAATCGATAATGATGTGTTGGAAAGTTCAACAGACCACTGGTGTCTAAAGCAAAGGAGATTTGGCATGCATCATCATTCATTTATTCATTCACTCATTCATTCCTGCTATGGGCTTATGTTAGCGCCGCCTTCAAGGAACCTACTCAGGAGCGCTCCCAGCCACGGCAAAGGTAGAAACACATGAGAGATTTAAGCAATATTTGATTGGTCGGACGTAATAAATGCAGCTTTGAAGGTATTCCATATGGATGGCCCTGCAATCGAGAAAGCTTAGCGTTGCTTGGCAGCTAAGGAGCCCATGAAATTAAGAGTTGCCCCTTTGTAATAGAGTGAAGAGCCCAATGCTTTTCAACGTCAGACTGGGCTACAAAGTAAGTTTAGGTAAGATGGAGCGTGAAACCAGAGCAGCAATCCGATTTGAGATATGTTGGGCTATAGGCAACCAGTGCAACGCATTACTCATGTAGAGAATTCAAACAAGAACAGCTAGTGAGTCATTAGAAAGAGAGTGAGCAACCAATGGTCATCTTATTCTTCACTTCACTGTATGGTAATAATAATATTCGTTTATTCAAATTCAATCTGACACACCGCAGAACGATTGTAACAGGTACAAGGTTATACAAAATACGGCCAGCTTCGCACGACACGCAGGTCGGCTACAACAGGTTCGGTAACTTAACACTAATGGCCTAAGTGTTGAAACGCTCCTGATCGGCCAAGCCAGGAGTGGGAGGGGCTAACTTATTTTTCAACAGACCCGAGTCAAACAACACAACAGAAAGCGCCACTGGCAGCTAACAGAAAATTCAAATAAATTTTTGCTCTGAGCGAGGCTTGAACCCGGGTCGCGATAATGTCTCTCAGTTTATCGGCCAGCGCTCTCTCCACTGAGCTACGGTGTTCATTGCTCTGACCATATTGCCCTGTTTGTTCCCAGTGACAGGACTACCATGGCTCAATCCATATCCTAGGCCTGTTTACTGTTTAGGCCCGTCTCTATAAAATTGTCTTCCCTCACCTGCCCGCTGCACTATTTTGTCTCGCAGATGCGATGTCTTTCTTTCATCTCGTCTTCCCTCACCTGCCTGCTCCACTAGGGTGTGTTCATTCGAGGGGTCAAATGATATTTTTTAACTTTGCAAACTGCTAGTGATGAAATTGTGCGGTTATGCATGCTGAATCAAACTGTAACTTCACAAACGGTTTCTATTGAGTGTTAACTGCTTCAATTTGCAGTTGAAATGAACTTTAATTGATTACATACAGTTGATTTGAATATACAATGGAACTGATGAAAATCTATTGCTACACAGTGTCATGGCATATGCTATAAATTGTAAAGTCAAGTTAATGGATTTGTGCAGAATCAACCAAAGACATCATGTCCTGTTTGCTTCTGTTTTGCACTCTTTTGACCTTTGATCTAGTGACCTTCCTCTCATGACTGTGTAGGCATGGCCAACAGCCTCCCTGGTCATTTTCACACACGTTCCCACAGGCTGTGTGTGCCATGGCGAGTAGGAGACCGCCATTAGGTCGTCGACAACAGCCTTGATCTCTGCTGCTGTTAGGGTGCAGGTAAGAGGGGGCAGGGCTACAGACACTTCAGAGCTCCAGTCAGTCAGCTGCAGATTGTAATCACCTTGAGCAAGGTTGATGTTTGTTGTTTCCAGGGTATCACAATGCTGTCTCCAAGCTGTGTCATCTCATCTCCTTCACATCTCATCTTCATTAGCTTCTCAATTGCATCTCTATCTCTTCTGTCCTGTTCCTTGTCACTGCGCAATATTGCTTAGAGTGTACACACGTGCACACACACAGACGCAATTGTGGGGCGCGGTAATGTAGTGAGTATGTTCGTTGCCTTGCAGCTGAGGCTTTGAGAAACCCCATAGAGAATATGGCCAAATATAGTACGATATGTGTATATGCAAGTCACTTTTGCCTGTGGGGGCTGCTTTTGACTTGTGACTTTTAGGTGTTCTTGTGTCTTTCTTAGGGTTGTGTACTAGCGGAGAAACATACATCGCTGATGTTTAGATACTGTCTGGTTTAAGTTGTAATTGTATTCACTTGTAAGTCATGGTGGATAATTTGTTGCATGTGCATGATGCATTGGTTTGTTTGTGGCTTTGAATTTGCAGGAGGATGTGAGTATTCGGAGATCTAATGTTGTTACGGTTTCATTTCAGAGTGAACTTATTTCACTTGTTTTTATAAGCCTACTTAAGTTTGTTGAGACTATTTAAGGTTGTTTTCAGTCTCGTTACTGTTGTTATAAGTTGATTGCAATGGCAGTTAGGGCGCCAGAAAATAATGTTGTGTTTCCGGTAACCTGACCGAGTCGCTTTTATTGATGCTACTGGGATAATTTTTTTGATTTTTTTATTTACAGACAAGCATTGCCTTCTGTATTGGAGGTTTAGAATAGTGACATTTATAGCATGATTCACTAAAGCAGACTACAGTTGGTAAACAGCCGTCTTTCAAGGTATGCAAGGGCCAGTTAATTACAGTAATCAATAGTTTCCCATGGTCAGTTTGACAAGGCAGACGGTGGTGGGGGGGGAGGAGTAGGAATAAATCTTAACCCTTTAGCGGCCAGTGTGTACTCATATGCATTGAAGACATATGTAGCTGGTCGTTAAAAGGTTAAATGAGGGAGTTTCTCACTGTAACTGCTTGTGGGTAATCCTAGAGGGCCGTCTAGTCATCGCCTATAGACGATTGTTGTCTGCTTAAAGTTTGTTGTTTAATTGGCAGTTTGTACTTCGTAAGACCATTCATTTTTTGCTCACTATGCCCTCCTAAGCTCACTAGGCTCTCTTGTTCTCACTGTGCCCTCTTTTACTCTCTGCTTCTTTCTGCTCTCTTTTGCTCATCTTTGCTCTTGTGTTTACTGTGCTTTCTTTGGCTCACAGAGCTCTCTTCGCCCTGCTCTCTTCTGCTCACTGAGCAATTCTCTAATCGAGCTCCCTTTGGTGAAGGATTTAAAGTACTGAGTAATAAGAGAAATCTTGTGACTTCTATGGGTAGGGCCCCAGAAATTCGCGATCTTGCGCAGCGCAAATTTTGCGCATATTTCCAGGTTTAGCGCAACAGCGCAAAAATTGGCAATCTGCACGATTTTAGCGCAAATTTTGACAAAATCTTGCTAATTTGGGCTATGATTGACTAAAAAATCATGACAGTTCAACATAGCAACGACACGGATGGGCGATAATCAAAATGGCGACCGTCAAATGGGATGAAATTATGGAGTAATTTTTAGTTAAAGATCGTTATTTTTAGTAGAAATGCACAAACTTAGAGTATAAAAAATTCCAGAACTTTATGGCTACACAATAAAATGTGTTAGACGAAGTTTCTCAAAGGGGTCGCACAGGAGCGTCACGTGTTGTCTCAGCTCATGACAGAACGAACGCATTTAGTCTATAGGCGTCAGGCGAGCACACAAAGACGGAAAGCTAGTACTCAGCACGTTGTGTAACTTGGTGATTCATTATAATATAGGCATTATATAATACTATTTTGAAATTATATTTGAAATGAGCGTAGATTTCAGTGGGCGTAAATTTTGCAAAATTAAAATCATTTGCGATCGTCTGAATACATTAATCTCATGGTTATAGGAACTTTATAACTGCATTTTTGTCTTGATTGTCTAATTTCTAGAACGGCAAAGCTTTACACTAAATGACAAAAACACTGTTAGATACTTTGGTACACTGATTAAATAAAAAAAAATAACGAATATTCTCATTTTTTAACTTGCGCAAAATTCGCGCAAATTTATTGTTTTCCGTGCGCAATTTTTTTAATTTTCAGGCGCAAATTTCTGGGGGCCTATATGGGTGGCTGACTACTTCCTGGCTGCCAGTCTCGAAAGACCTCTAGCGATGTCTTCTCACTTGAGCCACCTAGTGGTGACTGGGGAACAAAAGAAATCTTGAAATCTTCCCCTTTCCCTCCCACTCCACCTTGACAGAAAAGAGGTCAACAAAATGAAATTAATCAGATTGTTTTGTATAGCAGTTTGTAGGTGCAGACATTCTGCAAATAGGCATTTTATACTCTCCTAGAACCAGGGTGTGAATTGCCGGGGAGTTGTGGGGGTTAAACCCCCAGTCTTTCTTGGATCCAATAGTAAAATCTTCATTGCACACTCCAAGTCCACTCCACATAAATCAACATCTGACCCCCCAGTTGATATTTTTCTACAATTCTCATAGTGCCTAGAACACGTAGATCGTTGCAGCGTGTACCTTTGTGCAAAACAAGCCAGTGCTATAATTCCGGGTAGTCATTGTATAAAAATATTTTTCTACCTACCCAGTTTTTAAACGTCTGTTACCGGTAACACACCATAATTTTTTGGCCTTAACTGTTTTCGGGTTGATTGTCATGTTCAGATTGATAACTTTTTGTGCATTTGGTATTTTATATAAGTATTGGTTAGCATTATTAGTGATAATTATGTGTGAAGTTTAACTTTATGGAAAGCTTTGTCATCATGAACAAAAGAAATTCTAAGCAGAATCTGAGATGTAATTCCTGCCGATCACTTACAAGTTTTGTGCAGCTCTTCTTACAGACCCTCAGGTTAGTTTTTGACTGGAACTTAGATGTTGGAATGTATGAATGTTTTAATGTATGTTGATATGCAGGAATGTAAGGTTTTGTTGGCTCAGTAGCGTCTTAACCCGTTTTTGCCCAAATTTTTATTTTTGTTCTAATATAATTTTTCTTACAATGTTTAATATTAGAATAGCCATATTTATAACCTTAATTTTTCATTTATTTCAAAAAATTCCATAAAATTTTTGACTTTATTCATATGTTCCAATATTGGAACACTGGGCCCAAGTGGTACTCTACGACTACATAATCCACATCATCGCTGTCAGGTACAGTATTGATTATTTCAAGTAAAGTAACCAAACAATGTTGAATTCTCTACCACAGTGGTGTGTAGCTACAATTGAAGTCCATATTCAGTAGATTTGTGCCTTGTTTCAAACGGACAACAGCACAATATCTGAGAAATGCCCATTTTCCATGCGGACAAGCAGAGTAGCCGAAGCCATTATTCGTGGAAGCTTTTCAAGCGGACTTTGGGGAGGCTGACCTGGCATTTATCACAGATTTTTCTGGCTCTGGTTCCATGGGGTAGGCCCTACAACAGTGTTGCACGTCTGCAGGTACCCTACTGAAGGTATACAGTGATGGTCCATTGGGATTTTCACCATGTATTTCATTGATCATGTGCATATACAGATTGCCATTCCATATAAGAGCAGAACTCTCCATCAGATCTATAGTCAACAGACAGTTGATGCTGCTTAGTCAATACCTTACTTGTGTTACTGGACAGCGTTCCACTCTGTTGTCAATACTGTCTGTTTAGCAGGGGTGCACAAAGAACATTCTAAAAAAAATTTTTTGCAATGGCCTAGTCTACATTGTGTGTTGTTATTGCAAAATTGTTTATTGTTTACAGTGTACATTGTGTGTTGTTATTGCAAAGTTGTTTATTGTTTACAGTGTACATTGTGTGTTGTTATTGCAAAGTTGTTTATTGTTTACAGTGTACATTGTGTGTTGTTATTGCAAAGTTGTTTATTGTTTACAGTGTACATTGTGTGTTGTTAGTGCAAAGTTGTTTATTGTTTACAGTGTACATTGTGTGTTGTTATTGCAAAGTTGTTTATTGTTTACAGTGTACATTGTGTGTTGTTATTGCAAAGTTGTTTATTGTTTACAGTGTACATTGTGTGTTGTTATTGCAAAGTTGTTTATTGTTTACAGTGTACATTGTGTGTTGTTAGTGCAAAGTTTTTATTGTTTACAGTGTACATTGTGTGTTGTTAGTGCAAAGTTGTTTATTGTTTACAGTGTACATTGTGTGTTGTTATTGCAAAGTTGTTTATTGTTTACAGTGTACATTGTGTGTTGTTATTGCAAAGTTGTTTATTGTTTACAGTGTACATTGTGTGTTGTTAGTGCAAAGTTGTTTATTGTTTACAGTGTACATTGTGTGTTGTTAGTGCAAAGTTGTTTATTGTTTACAGTGTACATTGTGTGTTGTTAGTGCAAAGTTTTTATTGTTTACAGTGTACATTGTGTGTTGTTAGTGCAAAGTTGTTTATTGTTTACAGTGTACATTGTGTGTTGTTATTGCAAAGTTGTTTATTGTTTACAGTGTACATTGTGTGTTGTTATTGCAAAGTTGTTTATTGTTTACAGTGTACATTGTGTGTTGTTATTGCAAATTGTTTGTTGTTTACAGTGTACATTGTGTGTTGTTATTGCAAATTGTTTGTTGTTTACAGTGTACATTGTGTGTTGTTATTGCTAAGGTTTTTTTATTGTTTACAGTGTACATTGTGTGTTATTAAATTGCAAAGTTGTTTATTGTTTACAGTGTACGTTGTGCATTGTTATTGCAAAGTTGTTTGCAGTGTACATTGTGCATTGTTATTGCAAAGTTGTTTATTGTGTACATTGTGCATTGTTATTGCAAAGTTGTTTATTGTGTACATTGTGCATTGTTATTGCAAAGTTGTTTATTGTTTACAGTGTACATTGTGTGTTGTTATTGCTAAGTTTTTTTTATTGTTTGCAGTGTACATTGTATGTTGTTATTGCAATTTTTTTATTGTTTACAGTGTACATTGTGTGTTGATATTGCAAAGTTGTTTATTGTTTTGTATCTGTTGTAGGATCTGTCCAAGAACTTGCTTCTGGCTCAAATGTTGTTGGAAGGTGTAACACCGTTGCTCAAATCCTACCACATGTCGGTTGCCATTCAGGATCTGGAAAAGTTAGTCTTCATAATTATTCTAATTATCTCTGTGTCAAACGTGCTTCTTTTCTGTAGATTAGAAACTGTTGAAATGGTTTTGTAGAATGGAAGCCGTTATGATTTTTTTGTTTTGTTTGTCTTGCACTCTAGCTCAAAGGTTTCATATGGTATATTTTCGGGATCTATCATTCCTTACCTTAGACCTTAGTCCTTCCCGCGTGCAGAACTGCACATCGAGCATTGCAGTTTCTCCATTCCTCTCTGTCCATCGCCATTTCAACAGAGTTGTCGTTCCACGTCATCTCCAGACCTTTTGAAAATCCTCTCGTACAGTCTCCATCCCATGTTTCTAGGTCTCCCTCTTCCGCGCCTTCCCTCCGTGTCCCAGATCGCTGCTTGTTTGACTCTTCTGTCTTGATCCATTCTTATCACATGTTTAGTTGCCTCTTCGTGATGTTGCTGTCCAGCTTGTCCTGTCCTTTCTCTAATGTTTTTTAAAATCTGTTCTCTCCAGGAGATGCGCTGTATTCATCTCAGCCATCTATGATGCTCTGCTGTCTCCAGTTGTCTCCCATTTGCCACCGTCATCGGACACGTCTCTGTCATTAGTCTTGCTGATATTAATCTTGTGATTGGGCAGAGCTCCTGGTTTTTTTTATTTTGTTCTTTTTTATAGTCATGTGATTATTTAGCTTACTTTTGTCTCGCTATTCTGTTTTAACTTCTGTTGTTCTTTACATCTCTTGTGATTTTTTAATTGTTTCTCCAAGTGTACCGGATTTTTTCAATCATTTTTTGTTTCTGACCTTCTCCCAAGAAAGAGTTGCATTGCTAGAATGCTTTACACTTATCAACATTTGTTTTACGTTACTTTTCATGTATATTACTATACGTTATTGTTGTTTCTATGTGTTATATTGCATTAGTTGTCGATGTTCCATTGTACGTCTGGAAATGGAGTACTGAAGGCTATAATTACTTACTTATATTATGATTATTCCATGATAAATTTCAATGCTGTTAATAATTAAAAAAATTTAGCCATGCCTTTTGAGTTTACTGTTGCAACCTCGGCTTTGAGAATTATTGTTTCTGTGGCCCATGGTGCCAAAAAAATGGTTGGACAGCGCTGCATTAATATTATCATTTGTGGTCTTTCTCTTTTGTTCTTCCGAGTGATTAAGTCTTTTGTGTGTTAGATTCTCTTTCCTGTTCTTAATGCCTAAAGAACAAAAACAAATGTTGTGTTTCCGGTAACCCATAACCTTCATTGGCTCTTTTATTGCTGGGACTGGGATATTTTTTGGAAAAGTTTTTATTTGTATTGACATAGTACAGTGACATTGCCTTCTGTGTATCACATACATAGAATTGAGACATTATAATTATAGCATTCATCATCATCATCATCATCAAGGCAGACCTTGGTAAACAACTGTCTTTAATTAGAGCAATCATAGTTACTGGCAGTTTGACAAAGCAGACAGTTGTGGGGGAAGAGTAATAGATCCAAGTAGGCCAAGGTTTGATCTTCTCTTTGTAAACAATGGGTGGCTAAAGAGAACCCCTGGCCAATCAACAGTGCTTCAAGTTTGCCTGACACCATCTTACCTCAGGTTGTTTTGTATATGCATATATTGTGTATGTACAGGGCTTAAAGTGTGCCTGGACGGTCATGGACGGCGTCCATGCACTTGTTTTAAGATCTGAACGCCGTCCAGCCACTTATTGGTGAGCACAGACTGGAAAGGTAAGGGGCGTCCAGGCACTTCTTTTGGAGAGGTAAGAGGCGTCCAGGCACTTCTTTTCCCACACTTTAGGCACTGTGTGTGTATATGTGTATGTCCTTGCAGTGATTCTATCACAATGCATGTGCCAGGGTGTTTATAATTGGGTATCTCAACTGGGTGCACAGAATGCTAATCTGCATAGAGGGATCCACACAGGCGAGTGGACAGAACTTGGGTGGAGAATACCAATTTTTGCTCACTGTGCCTCCTAAGCACACTTGCTTAGGATGTCTTGTGCTCAATATGGCCTCCTTTGCTTTCTGCTTCTTTCTGCTCTCTTTTGCTCACTGTGGTTTCATGTATACTGTTTTTTCTTGTGCTCACAGAGCTCTCTTCGCCCTGCTCTCTTCTGCTCACTGAGCAGGTCTCTTTGAAATCGAGCACCCTTTGGTAAGGATTTAACATGGCTGTTACTGAGTAACAAGAGAAATCTTGTGACTTCTATGCACAATATCTTACCAAAATAAAAAAAATTTCTTTCTACCCAATTTTTTAAACGTCTGCTACCGGAAACACGCCTTTTTTTGGCCTTATGATGTCTTGTTCTTCACTGGTTCTTGTCTTGTTCTTTATGATGTCGTGTCCTTCATTGGTTCTTGTCTTGTTCTTTTATGGTGTCTTGTTCTTCATTGGTTCTTGTCTTGTTCTACTACTTTATTCTCATTTCATATCCCTTTGCTAGATCCATGAACTACTGCCGAGTGTTCACCGAGATGGCGGAGACTTTCCTGGAGCCAATGATTGCCACTCCTAACCAGGTAGATTCGTCTGCGTGTCTGATTCTGAAATGATGATCTGTGTAAATTCTGACTTGTTTTAAACAAAAGAGTTTAATTGCATTGTTTGCATTCTTCTAAATTGCTTTGTTGCAACTTGTTAAATTGCAGTGTGCTGTATGTTTTGATTGTTACTTCTAAAGCTCTTGTTTTGATTTTTCTCCCTAATTATTCGTGATGTCTTTCTCGTTCGCTCTGCTTGGTGCTGACCTGTAGTTGCTGGTCAGTTTTCATTCATTCATTCATTTCAGACATTTATATAGCGCCCCTACTCAGAAGCACTCCCGACCCTACCACGGATAAACAGAGAACAGTCTTAAGAGCAGAGTAGAATGTGTCTCGAAGGCTCTAGACATAGACAGCCCATTTATCATCGTCGTGTGTAGAGAGTAGACAGACTGAATTTTTGTGATTTCAGTAGCCGAAAAACACTAAGCATTTGGTATTTATAAGACTCACCTATTAAAATATGATGTGCACTGTGAGCTGTTGTATTGCATCGTATTGACATGAAATGATGAACTGTGCATTGGTTACACAAAATGTTCTGATTCGTTTTAAACGAACTCTCAAATGGTCATGAGGTGGTGGTAGTTGCAGTTTAACGTCGCTGTGTGGTAGCAAAGGCCATTAGCGACGCCCTCCTCCTTTATACAGGCTTGGGACTGACACTGGCAGAGGGCAACCAGTGGCAGTGGTCATGAGGAGAACAGATATTTCGGCTTTTCATAACTGCACTTTGAGCTGTAGAGCTAAATTGTCTTGTCCGTTTCTCAGGGATTCGGTGATCTAAAAACCATTGAACTGCTGCTCACCTGCATCGGACATCATCAGTTTGAGGTATTTTGTCGTCCAGTTGTCAGTAAATATTAGTTCTAGTCATACTTTGAGGCTAGCGTGTATACGATAAATGGCATTATTTAATTTCTTGTGTATATGTTTAATGGATGATGGATTTCTTTCTGCATCTCAGAAATGTGTCATAGTATTTCCAAACAGTGTTTATGGGACACGGCGGTGTTGGTGGTGTTGCGATAAGTTCAGTGCCTTGTGACCGGAGGGTCACAGGTTCGACTCTACCTCAAGCCACTGTGTAGCGACCTTGGACAAAGTTGCTCGCCTACAATTGTCTGTGAAGAGGGCAAAGGGCAACCACCTCACTCATCTCATCCCCAGAGGGTAAAGACAATGAACCTACCTTGGTTCAGAGAACTCATCATCATCATCATCATCATCATGGAAGCCTGACCTAAATGTTTGCCAAAACTATAGACCCCATCTCTGGCCTCTTACCTATCTTGGGAATTGCAGCCCAATTTGTCTCTTATTTGAAGCAATCAGAGCTTTTGGCTTTAGAGGCCACCACTCAACAGACACCCTTCCCATTTCACTTCTGTCTGATGTCTACACAGCAATTGATGGCAGGATTCTGGTGCAGAATTCACTTTGCAGCTCTTCAAGGCTGCCTGAAGACCTTTCTCTTTTCACGGGTCTGTCATGGTGATTATTTCTCTTGTGAGAAGCACTAAGTTACAAATGTTCATATTAGATAATAGTCAGTGATATTTTAGAAGTTCGACGCTGGTGACTTGTGCTTCTTGAGCATTGTTTTGCCTGATGATGACTCTTGTCATTGTGATGTTATCATCACAGGAATTCATGAGTGGTATGGGTTGGGCACCGTTGTGGTGGCTGCCAGATTTTGTCTTGTATTTGTTTTAAGTGCTAACAGAGGAATCACTTGCTTGATCAACGCATGTAAATCGTTTATGGACTGTTGTTAGGTTGCAGCTAGAACCTTTAGTTTCTGGAGTCGTCTGTCGGGAGTGCTGTACATTGAGAACAAGCCGGAACTCATCGCTGTCTTCCAGCCGTACGTTCAGCGCCTCGTCATCGCACTCTGCCGACTCTGCCAGTACGAGAACAGTCAGGTAACAGGAAGAACTTCTCTTCAATCAGTGTGTTATGTTGTAGAATGCGTATTCTAGGGATCTGATAGCTGATGCATTGGTGAGTTTATGGTTATCTGCTTACTTACTCAGATTGCATTTTCTGCGTGTGGTGACAGTTTACGTTATTTCGTGTGACACGGAGAGTTCCACTCGTGGGCTTCTTCTGCTAGATTGGTGCTATATAAATTTCTGTGCAATTGCAATCCTATATCAGGTTGTTTGGAATTGCCTGTCATATTACGTTGGTGCTATATAAATTTCTTTGCATTTACAGTCCTATGTAAGGATTTGCTTCCAACTTCCTGTTATAAAATTCGGATTGCATTTGACAAATCTTTACCTGTTGTACGCTTTTCTGTCTCTAGTGCTGTGCGGCTCATCTATCTGTTTGATGTTGCATGATAATGTCCTTTGCAGGTGGGGGAGGGGGCAGTGGCGCATTGGATGTCACACTGGCTTTGAGACCAGTGGACCTGTGTTTGATTCCTGGAGCCCCCGGAGGATAAACGTGCTTTGTAGGCTGCTATTAGTGCCATGATAACTGCATAACTGTACACTGTAACTGATTGCGGTCTCTCAGCCAGATTGTTCAGTAAACAAAGATTATTGCGCTCTATTTGTCCATATGTTTGGGTCTGTGTTTTGCTTCTGCTGTTTGTATATTTACTGATCCCTTTGTAAGTGATTGCATTGTGTGTGTGTGTGGGTGTGTCGTTCTATCTTTCGGTATTGCTGCCTTTGTATGTTCCCCGAATGACGTGGATTGTATTTGGATTATGACTTGAAATGTGTTTGGATTATGACTTGGAATGTATTTGGATTATGACTTGAAATGTATTTGGATTATGACTTTAAATGTGTTTGGATTATGACTTTAAATGTATTTGGATTATGACTTGAAATGTTTTTGGAAATCTTATGACTTGAAATGTATTTCAATGATGACTTGGAATGTATTTGGATTATGACTTGAAATGTATTTGGATTATGACTTGAAATGTGTTTGGATTATGACTTTAAATGTGTTTGGATTATGACTTTAAATGTATTTGGATTATGACTTGAAATGTATTTGGATTATGACTTGAAATGTTTTTGGAAATCTTATGACTTGAAATGTATTTGGATTATGACTTGGAATGTATTTGGATTATGACTTGGAATGTGTTTCAATGATGACTTGACTTCACAGGACGGATTGCCCGACGAAGCCGATGACTTTGACGACTTCCGCGTTCGCACCGTCGACCTTGTCAAGGACATTTCGTTGGTTTTCGGCGCTACGAACATAGTTGTTCAGGTGAGAGAAAGAGTCAACTCTGATCAGAACAACAGAGTGAGATATTGTGGAATTTTGTGCATGAATTGGTTTAGATTTTTGCATTTTTTTGGTGTGTTTCCTATGCCATCAGTTCAGGTGAGAGAGAGAGATAGAGAGAGAGAGAGACAGACAGAGACAGAGAGGGAGACAGAGAGAGAGACAGAGAGAGAGACAGAGAGAGTGAGAGGAGAGAGAGAGAGAGCTCTGATCTGAACAACATAGTGAGATGTTGTGGAATTTGAAATTTCGTGCATGAATTGGTTTAGATTTTTGCATTTCTTAGTGTTTTCTCTGCCATCAGTTGTGGTGCTGTTTTGCCCGCATTCTCTATGAGTTCATCTCGACCTGACTGTGCAAAATGGTGATGTCACCCAATGTTTTCTACAACATCAAAATGCAGTTGTATATGGGATGTCCCTCCCATGACTTTGTGCTATTAAACCACCGTGTACTAAAATTATTTATTTGCTATCAATTTGATATAGCGCCCCTTCAAGGTAACTACTCAGAAGCGCTCCCAGTATGTGGCTGGTCGTTCAAATTTTAGTACACGGTGGTTAAGAGCTCCCACACTGTATCGATATGTATGTATTTGATGTCTTGCAGATGTTTGAGACGCTGAAAGGTTCTGGATCTGGTACTCCTTGGGAGGTTGCGGAGGCTGCCATCTTCATCATGGCGGCTGTTGCCAAGTACATCGATCTGTGAGTCCTAACGATGACATTTCTATCAAATAGTTCTGTCATGCATGAAATGGTTTCAGCGTACATCACTCGATGATAGATAACTCTAGTCTGTCACGCATGAATGGTTTCAGCATATCATGTGATGATAGATAACTCTAGTCTGTCATGCATGAATGGTTTCAGCGTACATCACTCGATGATAGATATAGTCTAGTGGTTGGTTTGCTCGTCTGTTATGAGTGAGTTCTGAGTTCAAATCACAAACAGGGCAGAAAATATTTCTGTTTATTTTGAGATTTCCTAAAGTGAGGACACAGGCAGACTGTGCACAGTTGATGTGAAGAACAGATGACGAGGGTGAGGACTGGTCATCCATCTTCGTCGTATGCCAAGTCCGAGAAAAAGAAGTTGCTAACATTTCATTCATACCTATGACTCTTCTTATAAAAGCCTAAGGAAGATTTTCAGCGCTTCTGTGTTTTCATGACTCATGGAGCTTCAATCAATCAATCAATCACATAAATTTATATAGAGCCCCTTCAAGATTGCTACTCAGAGGTGCTCCCATCCCAGGCCTGGTCACCAGATAAAGTCTTAACACTTTAATGCCGGAGGGTATAGGATTTCCCACACCATTTACCACCATCTCGGCATTAAAGGGTTAAGAAGCTGATAGAAAGAGCCATCAGAATCACATGGTAATAAATACTAATAATAATTACGACACGCAGCCATACCGCTACAAGGGCCACTCACAAACGGCTAACTGCTGGATAACTGCGAAACGTGTCCTCATCCTCCGTTCACGAAGGTCGGTGTTATGTTAGCGAGCCGGGGACCTCATTCCAGATAGCTGGACACCCCTCCCCCGATAATGCTCTGCTGTTGTGATTTGGTTGATGTTTGTTTTATTTGTTTTTAAAGTACCGAGGAATCAGCCGTTCCTCTGGTCATCCAGGGAGTGGCCGGGCAGCAAGCAGGGACACATCTGGCTGTGCTGCATTCCAGCATGAAACTGATCGGCAAATTCAGCAAATGGATCAACGTCCATCCACAGTTCCTAGGTACGACACTAAACTGCTAAAACAGCCGAGGCATTTAGCATGGGCCTTTCTTTTTTCCAGAAGAAATACTGAATGTTCTTGAATATGAATTGGCAATTCATTTTTAAATAATTGCGTTTGTCTCTATCGTGTTATGTGATGTAATGAAGTTAGTTGTTCAATTATTGCGACATAATATAAAATAACAAATAATTGCGTTTGTCTCTATTGTGATTTGTGATGTAATGAAGTTAGTTGTTCAATTATTGCCACATTGCTTTTTTGGTTGTATTTTCTGGGACATGAAGAATCATTAGCTTGGCAATATTAGTGGACAGTCACTTTTTGGGTGAGAATTAAATTAATTAAAATTTATTTACTATTGTGCTAATTCAAAGACAAACTACTGGGGATGGTTTCTCGTACTGGCAGGGGATGCAGATAAATTTCATCTACACACAAACTAATGCACAGAAAATGAGATGTCACCAGCGGCAAGCCCACACGCACACGTAGAACCTAACCTGCGAGTTAACCAACAGAGGGTTTTATGCTGAATTAATTGTCAGTTTCAGTGGCTTGTCAATGAATTCTTTCTCTGTTTTGGGGGGGTTGTTAAAGGGAATTGTTATTTATTAGGCATTATTTTTAGCGCTTCTTCCATTTTCATGCATCACATACTCAATTCTGTTTTTCCAGAACCGGCGATGCAGTTCCTGCTGAACGGCTTGCACCACCCGAAGCTGTCGACGATCGCGGCCGAATCGATCCAGAAGCTTTGCTCAGTGTGCGCCGAGCACATGGTTGCCCAGTTCGCCGGGCTTCTGCAAGTTGTGCAGGCGGTCGACACTCTTAACGTCACACTCAGTGCCGGCCTTGGCCTCTTGAAAGGTATTTGAATGTCACAAAATTTGAATTCAAAATTCAATCTATTGTTTACCAATCTTCAATTGGATGGTGTTCTGCACAAGTGGACCAACCACCAAAATTTCATTTTTTATTTTATTTCTCTATAAAATGAAGCACAATTTTCCGCACGTTTTGACACTAAAATCAACCTTGTAACCCATCGGAATGATTAGTTAGTTAATTAATTTGTTAATTATTAGCTAAGCACTTCTGGACCAACGTCTCAAGTTCTCAACTCTGTTATGCACAATTGGACCAAGCCACGTCCAATCCACACTTAACCATAGATAGACGGTGACTTGGTTCATTTGCGCACGCATATCGTATACGGACGCAATTGGACCAACTAAGTAAACACGCAACGAAGATGGAGCTAGAAGAATGTCCAGATGGTCAAAGGACTTATGGTTGACGAATGTTTTACTTGAATAAGTGCTCAATAATGCACAGTGTGTCCTACTTTGTTAATGAGTTATAAAAGCACTTTGTTTTAATGAGTTATAAAGCGCTTCTCACTGTACTTCGCATAGGTTAATCAGTGGCACTTCCAGTGCGATCCATCGAAAACAAGTCTTAAGACAAGGGGGCAGAAACAGTAGTGACCCCCCCGTTAAGATCTGAGCACGAGTTCTGTTATAGCAGGAAAGTTATTCGACAATAAAGGTCAATGGGTCAACAGAGGCAATAGGCACGATGCTGGACTGTGGCAGTTCGAGACAGTGGGACAAGTTGTATTAATTTCAGTTTCTGTGTGAAAATAAATATCCATAGCGGCGCCCTACTCCTTTATCCAGGATTGAACTGGCACCATTATAAGAAGATCAGACGGTTTAAAGTCTGCTACCACTGCTACTGCTATCACCACCAATACCACCACGACTATTACTACCATTATCAATACTACTACTAGTCATTGAATCCATTTAGCAGCATCAGAATGAAACAATTACCCTCAATTTCCTTGGGATTCAAATGGACCAACCCGCAAAATATCCACAAATTCCCAGAACACAAATGGACCAACTCACAAATTCCTTTTTTATTTCAAAATCTCTAGCAAATTATTGAAACCAATATTACCCGTTTATCAATAGTATATTTGTACTATTGCATGATTTAATTCAAGATTTTTCCACTCGAATTGAAAGAGTAATTTAAAAATAATCGTTTTCTGGACAATAATGAATTTGGTGGTTGGTCCACTTGTGCAGAACACCATCCAATTTATCCTTTGCTGTTGTTGCGATTTTGTATGCTGTGTGTGTTGCTGTGAAATCTTTTATGCTGCGAAGTTTATTTTTTTTCATGGTAGACAACCTGAGCAGTTGAAGACTTTCTTTTTCTGACCCTGGTGTCACTTATGCTCATTGTGCTGTCAGGATTGGCCAGGCTACAATAAAACTGGCTGTGCTCCGGCCTTTGACTGTGTACATTAGAAAGCTGTCTTCTTTTAGTTGAATGAAGTAGGTAAGCTGACTTGTGTGCTGCAATTTCTCAGACCTGTGTGAAAAGCAAGCAGCTTAGACATGGCATGTGGTTAGCTGAATTCTGATTAACTTATTGATGGATGGATGGATGGATTGATTGATTGATTGATTGATTGATTGAATAGACATGCTGATCAATTTTTTGTGTCAGCCTTTTCTTTGTGAGGTTTATTTTTGTGTGAGAAATTGTGAAGCCAGTGATCTACAAAGGATACTGTTTGTATGTAAAAGAACATTTTGTCTTACTCATTTTTAAGTGTCTCACAAATTGCTTTTCTGTGCTGGCCTATTGATGTTGTCATTTGCAACTAGACTAAATTGCATCAGGTTGAGAAACAATAGCAGAAAAATGCTCGCATATGCTCCCGGCCTGATAACACAAACCACAATTACATAGAATATGTCAGGGCAAAGTGCCTTTTTTTCTTATCACCAGCATGTTCACTGATATTATCCCGACTATCATCGGAAAAGATTTCGGAAGACGTCCGTCAACTCTGCAGCCTTCAGGTTGATCCATTGACTAAGGTAAGGCAACAAGTTTTTTTAATTGTTCAGTAGCACACCAGTTTTAATTTGGTTTTAATTGAAATGTTGTATCTTCTAATTAAAACTGTAGTCGTGGTTTGCATTTTCTCGCATTTGCTATAACGCCCCTTCAAACTCGCTACTGAAAGGCGCTCCCGACTACAGCACGGACACTGCATCGGAGTTTCACGCCTAAGCGCATGAGCAGTTGTGAGTGAAAGACTTGCTCAAGGTCCCTGCGCGGCAGCTTGAGTTGGATTCGAACCTGGAACCTTCTGGTTCTAAGGCACTGAACCCACCACTATGATATGAGTGACTTCTCTTAAGTAATTCATTCATTCATTCATTCAGAGATTTATGTAGCTCCCCTTCAAGAAAAAACTACTCGGATGCACTCCCACCCAAGAAGAACGGTTTTAAGTTTGGTGGGGAAGGATCCTGGTTTAGTCCCAGGGTTTAGGCGTAGCTCTAAAGAAAGGCCATTCCAGATCACTGTGCCAACCACGGTTATGATAATCAGCTTTATATTAGTTTTGAGTTGCTTACAGGTTTTTCGTTTTGTTTGTGCACAGATCATAAGCTTAGGAGATGTTCGCGTGAACCGCGACGAGAAGCAGTCGGATCCGAGCGTCTGGCTCGACCGCCTATCCGTCATCTTTCGGTTGGTTATTACGATAAATTCAGTTCTTCATCAGCTATGAAACAGTACACAGGACTTGTCGCGAGCGATGTTGTAATGGTATGTTTGGTGCCTTGGAGCCAAAGGTTGCTGGTTCGAATCCACCTCAAGCTGCCTTCGCGTAGGGACCTTCAGCAAGTCCTTCATTTGCAATTGCTCGTGCGTGTTGGCGTGAAACTGTGAGTCAGTGTCCGCGATGTAGTCGGAAGCACCTCTGAGTAGTGAGTGAAGGGGTGTTATAGCAAATATGTGAAATAAAATGTATGGAGACTTTCACCACTTTGCCTTTGAAGTACATCACAAAGCATATAGCGCTTGTTCAGGGATTTATCATCGAAATGCTGTATTATAATAGATGAGTTGTTTGTGCGTTAATTTGTATTTTTAATTGCCAATTATTACTTTGGTGTATTATAATGATGTTTTATATTCCATTGTGTGTTTGCAAGTGGAGTAATAAAGAAAATACTTACTTACTTACTTGCATCTAACTGATTTAACCAAGTGCATTCATTATATGACAGTTTGAGAATGTTTAATGCACTGACAACCTATCACTACATGCATTCACTACTGGATCATCTTTCTGGTTTCCAAACAGAATGGGGAAATTGCCCCAAAAACCTCTCAAGCTATATGCAAAAGCCATCATCTGAATCCTCATCTCACTCAATGCATTCCAATGATTGTCTTGAGATATCTTTGTTCCCAGGACTAGGACTGCTCCTGCCCAACATCGGGCATTTGCCGTGGTTGGTCCCTCCGTTTGAAACTACTATTGACTCGTTTTTCCTCGTCTGTCTCTCATTCTTTAAAGGCATTTCTTGTTCCCCGTAGTTTTTTTGTGCTGAATTCTGTGAGAGTGCTATATAAATGTATTGATGCAAATTTTGCAATACAATTGAACTGTGTTTTTTGCTGTACTGGAGTCTGGAGTGCTTCCGAGTAGCCGTCTTGAAGAAGCGCTATATGAATGCTGGAATGAATGAATGGATGGATGAATGAATGGATGAATGAATGAATGGATGAATGATTGCAAGTTTGTAGGTGCAGTGATAGTCATATCCAATGTATGAGATGGTACTATTGTCTAGAGTTGCAGTGTATGAACAATTGAACATGGCACCTTCATTTCTTCGCTGATAGCAGAGTGCCATGTTTGTCACTCATTTGACTTGAGAAGGGGGGAGGAGCTCATATGTATTAGGGGTGATGTGTGTGTGTGTGTGTGTGTGTGTGTGTGTGTGTGTGTGTGTGTGTGTGTGTGTGTGTGTGTGTGTGTGTGTGTGTGTGTGTGTGTGTGTGTTTGCCTCTTTCCCAGGCATTCCTTCTGTGCTATGTTCTTGTCCCTGATCTAGGCCATGTTGACAGCTGTCCCTTATCTAGGCCATACTGACCATTGTCCCTACTAGGCCATGTTGACAATTCTTCCTGATCTCCACCATGTTGACAACTGTCCCTGATCTAGGCCATGTTGACAACTGTCCCTGATCTAGGCCATGTTGACAACTGTTTATGATCTAGACCATGCTGACCATTTTCTCTGATCTAGGCCATGTTGACAGCTGTCCCTTATCTAGGCCATACTGACCAAATTGTCCCTACTAAGCCATGTTGACAATTGTCTCTGATCTAGGTCATGTTGACAATTGAGGCAGGATGATAACAGGTTATCTTCTTCCAATTGGCTTGGGTCCAAAGCACCTCTTAGTAGGAATCTTGAAGAAGTGTTATATAAATTCTGGTTGATTGATTGATTGATTGATTGATTGATTGATTGGTTGATTGATCGAACATATTGCAATACGGTGATATAAATACGTGTTTGTGCAAGTTCAGGAGCAGAAAAATCTGTCTGATTGTTGGTTTGAACTGTACGGCTTTTAACTCTTTGATGACGAGCTGCATTGGCTTCCCAGCCATTTCTGAATAACTCTCTCGTCTGACATTAGAACAGTGGTTCCCAACCTTTTTTGATTGTCGGGCCACTTTTTCCAAGTTGGAGGACACGAGGGCCACTTTTTCTTAGTTGAAGGACATTAGGGGGCCACAAGGCTAAAATTTAATTAACTAAAGGCGTATAAAATTGTTATAATTGAATCAAAATAAAATGTTTGATGCGATTTAGTAAGCGTCCAAATAAAATAATTTGTGATAGAAAATAATTATATATTCTATTATGTCCAAATTGTCAATTTTTACATATATTTTTCTTAATTCATTGAGATTCTGCGAGCCATTTTTGTAGGCCAGGCGGGCCACGGGTTGGGAACCGCTGCATTAGAGGGTTAAAGTAAGAAGAGATTCAAGCAATGTGTGAGCGTGGCATGCAGTGGTCTGCCTTTTGATTGCGTCGTGTTTAGTGGCTGTATCACTTTGTTTAAGTACAGGGGCGGATCCAGGGTGTGCCAATCCGGCCAAGGTCCTCCCATTTGGAAAATTCTTTATTTTTGACCAGCTACTCTGACTCGGAAAGTTGACGTGGCCCCCCATGAGTAGTTTCGTAGGTCCTCCCACGCCCACAAGGTCTGTAAGGTCATCAACTATTTTGGCGGATAAAATGGTATCATGTTCTTTGGGATTCGAGACAAATGACTAAAAAAGTCATCAGCTTTTTCGGCGACCAAGACGAAAATTTTTCCCTGTCCCAAGGCGGAAAGTTTTGGCCCGCCTTCGAAAATTTCTGTATCCACCCTTGTCTAAGGAATGCAGTCTTCTTGGCACTGAGAATAAGAACAAGAAGAGGAACACTGTACAAGAAGACGAAGAAGACTTACGTTAAGTGCACTCTGTACTCATTGCTGTGCATTGAGTACAGTCTGTACTCAATGCTGTATTAAAATCATGGATGGCATCACATCACATATAGAAAAAAATGATGTAATTGATTGTTTACTTTCTAAAAATTTCTTGCAGACATACGGCCGCCTGTAGTCTGGAAGGAAAAGTGCATCCGTGTCAAGACGCCATCTTACAGGTGTGTAGGCAGATTCGCTCTTAAGCAGTATAGTATGACTGTTGTTTTGAGCACAATAGCGCAAAACAAAGATGATCCATACATCTATTGTATTGTATTGTATTTAAACATTTATAAAGCGCCTCTAGTAGGGTGAATCATCCAGTTGTGTACTTTATGTACTCGGTCTTGCTGAGGTATTCAACGGTTGAAGCATTAGTTGATACTGTTGATAGACTGTGGGGCGTGATGGTGTAGTGGGTATGTTCGTTGCCTTGCAGCCGGAGGGTTGCAGGTTCAAACGCACCTCAAGCCACCGTGTAGGGACCCTGATCAAGTCCTTTGCTCGCAATTGCTCAGACGCGTTGGCGTGAAACTTTGATTCAGTGTCCGCTGTAGCTAAATAAATGTCCATGTACATACATACATATAGGTATACATGCATGCACAATTGCACATACGCACACACATACATACATAGTAACATACGTGCGCTATCATTCAGCATGTCCTGTTAGATGTCGCATATTTTTATGAGAGGCTGTTATGGCCACTGTATTTTGCAGATCATTGGGAACTACGGCCTTTGGTACTCGACATGAAACTGCACAATTCTCAGCGATAAATTCTCAGAAATGATGTTGCGATACGCGGTGGTGTAATGGTGAGTTCGGTGCTTTGGAGCCATATGGTTCCAGGTTCGAATCCACCTCTTGCCGTTGCCACTGCTTAGGGACCCTGAGCAAGTCCTTCACTCGCAATTGCGCTTTGGCGTGAAACTCCGATGCAGTGTCTGCCGCTGTAGTCAGGAGCGCCTCTGAGCAGTGAGCTTGAAGGGGCGCTATAGCAAACGCGAGAAATAAAATAAAATAAATAAATTCTGTCGTGGCTTTATTGACGTTGAATTCATTTGTTAGGTTTGGCCGGTTCTGAGCAAATGCTTCCAGAAGTACGGTGGCGATATCCGCATCGTAGAACGTTGCTGCCGGTGCGTGCGATATGCGATACGATGTCTAGGAAAGACGTCTACCTCGCTGGTCACCCCTGTCCTCACACAGGTGACTCAATCGACTTATGTCAACCATTTTTTTTATTATAAGAGCTACATGTATGCTGCCTACGTTGTTTTCTATTGTTTCCATGTCTTTTAATGAAACCGATGGTAATTGGTATATAATAATAATAATGATAATAATAATAATACTGTCTGTAACATATCCAATGCGCCACTGCCATCCTAGCTGACGTGTGTGTATGCATGTGTGTGTGTGTGTGTGTACCTGTATGCATGGAATGCGGTGGTGTAGGGGTGTGTGTTCTGTGCCTCGTTCCTGGAAGGTCACAGGTTTGAATCTACGTGAAGCTGCTGCATGTTTTTCTTTTTGAAGTGAATTTTGTATGCAGCTTGAAGTGATATGAGATATGAAGTTTTGTGAAATGCTATTGAGTTTAAAATATATAATTAATTATGCGGTTAGTTTGTTTATGTGCATGGTGGCTTCTCTGCTTCTACTGGTCAGCAGCCGTTTGCTTGTCTGCTTTTTTGCCATGTGCTTTTGATGTGTGTGTGTGTGTATGTGTGTGTGTGCTGTGTTTAAGCCAGTGTGTTTGTGTGCGTGCTATGTTTGGACCCTATATATGTGTGCTTGTGTGAGTGTGCTGTGTTTAGACCGTATGATGTGTGTGTGTGTGTGTGTTTAAGCTTGTGTGTGTGTGCTGTGTCTAAGCCAGTGTGTGTGTGTGTGCTGTGTCTAAGCCAGTGTGTGTGTGTGCTGTGTCTAAGCCAGTGTGTGTGTGTGTGTGTCTAAGCAAGTGTGTGTGTGTGTATGTGCTGTGTCTAAGCCAGTGTGTGTGTGTGCTGTGTCTAAGCCATTGTGTGTGTGTGCTGTGTCTAAGCCAGTGTGTGTGTGTGTGATGTGTCTAAGCGAGTGTGCGTGTGTGTGTGCTGTGTCTAAAGCCATTGTGTGCGTGCATGTGTGCGTGCATGTGTGTGCATGCGCATGACTGACATAAGTGCAATGTTTGTAGATTGTTGAGCAGTACCAACATCACCCCCACTCCTGCTACTTATATCTCGGCAGTGTTCTTGTGGATGAGTACGGTCTTGAGCCAACCTGCACTACCCTACTGCTGTCTATGTTGCAGGTTCGTATTCTGCATTCTATCTTCACTATTGCTCACCATAATCTACGCATGCTTCCTAGCCACACACAGGCTGACTTATACATCATGCTCCTCAATTTCGAGGGGTGTAGTCACCGCAAAGAATTTAGTTTTGGAGTTGAGATGGATCTTAGAGCAGGTGCTGATGAGGAGGGAATCTAGAATGTATTGTTTCTTTGAGAAGTGCCTCTTCTGTTTGCATAAAAGATTAAATCATGCGCTGTGTGGCTGCTGTATACGTAGTGGTCGTATGTTACGGGCGACCGTAAAAGAGATTCAGCTTTAAGGAAATGTCACGCGGGCTGTGTGAGCTGAGACAGCTCTGAATGAAATTGTGGGTTGGTGTTTATGCTCTTCAGCCTATGATGTATGTAATGGACTCTGTCTATCGAGGAATTCACCATTAGTGATCTTTAAAGACCGTTCCTGATTGGGTGACCTTTAGAAGTATTCATTTGATTGTATGATAGCTTGAGCTGGTGGGTTTCTAGTACTGTGTAGGCCAGGGGAAAAGTTGTGCAGCCATGGTTAATTATATCTTCAGAATGCTGTGATAGAAAATAGAGTGGAGCTGCTGTTTTTGTTCGGGGAAACTAGACGTATTTCAGATTGCGTAGTAGTCGTTTGCCCTGAATTTCGGGCTGTGATAAGTGATTTGTACTGATGACGAACGAGCACACAGGAGTTTGGTTGTTTGTTTGTTGGTGGTGTTGTCCAGGCGTTAAGTACTCCGACGTTTAAGATGCTGGAGGAACAAGATGGGCTTAGGAATCATCCGGATACGGTGGACGGCTTCTTCCACTTGACCACCAGGTGACGGACGACTTCTGCGTATTCAGTTTTGTGCGATCTTAGTTGGGGTTTGGTGGCATTGTGGCGCGACGCACGGAGGCTGGAGTAAACGAGTGCGTTCTTCGTGCGTTTTCACAGAATCCGGTTGGGGTTCATTATAGTTTGCACTGGTTCTGCTTGGTTTTTTAAATGCAACAAATGTGAAGTTTTCAGTTGTTAAAAGGTGATAAAGTGTGAAGGCAATTGCTAATTAAACCGGCATCTGCACTTTGGTCAAAAGAAGCATTATTTAACTGAGAAATTCAAACGTCTTGTTGGTTAGAGTATGGTGAGCTTTAGTAGGTGATGTGCACGATGTAGAATTAATTTTTCGTCTGAATAAAATGTCTATGCAGACATATGCTACGTGTTCGTGCGCTGTTAAGATATTCACCCAGTCTAGTTCTTCATTTGGGTGGCATGAGCAGACGAAGGTTTAGCTGAGAAAATATCTGGATGTCTGTGATCCGAATGTTGCAAAGTGCTGATGTGAATCACATTTTTATTGGCACTGAGTTGGTGCTCCATTCGTTCATAAATCTGCTCAGGCATTCTAAGTAGGCATTGATGTCTCTGGTCTCTGTATTTTGCCATGCATTGTATTGGCTATGGAGAAGTGTTGCTACACTTCACACTTGTATTTAATGCTATTTATCGTAACATAAATTTGATTGTAGTGCAGTTTGACTGTGGACACCAAGACTTTTTAAATTTTGGCTGTAGCATGCTAGCTTGTTAAAATTGTTGTAAGACTAATTACTATGATTCTCAGGCATAGCAGTCTGGAGATGATTTTGCAGGGATTAGTAATCACCTCTCTTATATGTAGGGAGATTCAAGTGCTGATGTAGTCAAGTTCCTATTTGCTCTACGTAGTACAATATGTTCATGGTTTACAATTTCAGCCTAGCATTATTTAAGAAATGCAGGTTACCAAAGCCTTGAATTGCATCAGATGAGTGGGCTATTAACCATTTACCGACTGAGGGTATAGGATTTCCCGTACCGTGTACTACACTTTGGTCGGTAACGGGTTAAGATCAATGGATTGTGGGATTTATTTTATCCAATTTCTTTAGGTATGAATGAGAATCTGATGATAGGATTGTTGTTTCTTAATTTCTCGCTGTGCTTGTCTTTTCGTAGATTCATTCAGACGATGCCGATCGCCTTTCTCCAGAGCCCGATCGCGAGAAGTATCTTGCTCTGTGGCATCGCTAGCGTCTCGATCCACCATCGCAATGCCAACGAGTCCGTCACGAAATACTTTCTGGAATTCATTCGCTGCACTAGCGAAAAACCCGTAAGCGTTCTTTCCCGTTTCCTCAGCTTCCGTAAAACTGTATTTCTTCCAGTTCTCCGTGTTTACTTTGATCGCCACAATTAATGTATTGCCTTTTAAGCTGGCACTACAGTCTTATAGCAAGGCATTAGTCATATATAGGGACCTTAAACAAGTTCTTCAATTGCAGTTGTTTGGGCGCTTCGGCATGAAACTTCGATGCAGTGTCCGTGCTGTAGTCGGGAGCGCCTCTGAGTAGAGATCTCGAAGGGGCGCTATAGCAAATGCGAGAATCTAAATAAAAATAAAATAAATAAATATCTGCCAAACTAGTGTTGTGAAGGACTTGCCCACAGTAACTGTTTAAAGGAATGCGTGAACTTGCAGACAATGAATTGTGAATTGACCATTCAAACCATTTGGGTTACCATGTAACCAAACAGAATACTTTGGCAAAGTGCTATGCTTGCTAAACTATACATGTGGTCTTTAAGGTCATCAAGAGCGTGAACTTGATTAACTCTCTAATGCTGAGCTGCGTTGGTTTCCCATCATTTTATTGCATGCTTGTCATTCAAGGGTTAAGAAGTAAACACTGGAGAGGTATTGTATCGTATTGTATTGTATTGTATTGTAACTGAGCATTTGTAATGCTTCGCACAGCAGAAGCGTTTCTACTGTGCCCAGTGCGATTGACCCCAAGAGAAAAGGGAAGGATTTTATGCAAGAGAATTACCGTTTGATTCAGAATATATTCCTTTTATTGCCCAGCAAAATTGCAGAAGAATTCATTTCGGGGTTTCTGAGGACTTTGATGATACAAATTATATTCAGAAACTTTTTATTCGATTCTCTCACTCAAAACTAATGAAATAATCAAACGTTAGAAAAAAAGATATTTTCATTCTGTTCAACGCATTTTTAAAACACGGACACTGTAGCATTATGACTGAATTAAAAAGGTCAGATATTTACATGTGACGGATTTTGAGTCCCTGTGCCACAAATGATCTTTCAAGGTTACTTAATAATATATAAATTTTCTGCTCTCCAACAATCGTTTCTTTGGATTTCCTGTGTGTTGTCTAAATAGGAGAGTGAAGACTTCGCGACTAGGCACCGGCTGGTGGTCGACCTGCTGAAGGAATTCGGTCAGCCGCTGATCCACGGCCTCATGAAAGCGAGTCTGTTCGATCTGCCGAGACCTATGATCACCAACGCAGCCGAAGTCATTTACGAACTTCACCTCGTCGACTCTCCTGTGAGTGGAACGCTTTAACTTTTGCTTGGTTTTGAATTTACAGAAGGTGCATTAGCAACCATGCAGAAACAAGTCTTTTCTGTGATAAGCCCAGTTGTCTGGAAAAGACTCCCAGAGAATATAGATGGTTACAATGTCTGCTTCCTGGGGGCTCTTTCTTGCTAAAGCATTTTTTTATTAAACTCGAAACTGTGCTTTTTGTGCTGTGCTATAGCTGGGAGCGCTTCTGAGTAGCCCCCTTGAAGAAGCGCTATAGGAAATCTGTAATGAATGGATGATTTATTCATTATTCATTATATGCATTTATATAGCGCCTCTTCAAGGGGACTACTCAGAGGCGCTCCCAACCTCAGCGCGGCCAAATAAAACTGTCTTAAGATGAGAGAGGAAAGCCTGAGTGATGTAGTGTAATGGCTGGCAAGCTACATTGCCGAACGTGAGGATGGTAGTTGATTGCTATCTACATCTCTCTGTCTTCTAAAGAAAAAAATTTCCATGGGGTTCTAACTAACACTGTGACTGGTAGTGCTACTAAATGGCCATAGCTGTGAGCAATGCTATAGAAATTACTAAGTCTATTGCATAGCAGATTTTGTTAGAGATTTCTGCACTCCTAGCTGTGATGAGTGCACTGCATGTCCATGGGAAGATGGGATGGCAAGGGAGAGGGATGGCCACCTGCCCTTGTATGCTGCCCTTGTATGCTGCCCTTGTATGCTGCCCTTGTATGCTACCAATGCCTAGAACATGAAGTCAATGACACTAGCCCTCGAACAAAGGCAACTGTTAAAGGTTCACTTAATTTATGTAGCTACGGTAAGTACTCTGGGGAACAGTTCGGATCAATCCACAGTTATTAACGTAGCTAGAGAAACGTGTAGACTTTAATGATTTTCCATTTTACTCCTGTCTCTTAAAATAAATTTAGCGGTGTTTTGGTAATTTCAGCACAGCTTTATTTGTGAGTGCGTCTTATTAAAAATGCACAATTGTTTAAACTGGAGCATTGTTTTTCTTTTCTTTCCGCATGTGTGTCAGTCCGTCGGACAGTGGCTGCAACTGGAACTCGAGGAGCTGCAACTGGAACTCCAGGGTCTGCCGACTCACAGTCCCGGTGGAGCCATCAACGCCACCCCGCAGCAGCTCGCTGAATTCCACGCATCTGTCACCGGGTAACTTACTTACTTACTTACCTCTGCTGTCGTCAATTCAAATTAAGGCAGATTAATTTCTATGCATGGCTGCTGACAGGTAAAGTTGCAGTTACTGCACATGTCAGAGGGCTGCATGTTAAGTACTTTGGCATTGGATGGCACTGGTGTGTAAATCGACTGCATTGTATGCATCGTACAATGCATCTATACATTATAAAGTGCCTCTCACGGTGAACACCAGTCAGAGGTGCTCCCAGTGTGAAAGACTAAGAGAAAAGAAAGTAGTTTTGAGACAACGGAAAGATGTGCCTGGGGTACAGTTATTAAGAAAGAACGTGTCAATGGAAAGAGCTGATTCCAAAGTGTAACATTAATAAAAAAAAGTACACTAATCATTTAATCTGTGAAGTTTACTGGACCAAAATGTAATCAAGGCACCAAAGATACAACAAGTATATTAAATGCTAGGTAATGCCAGGGGTAAAATATTCTAAAGAGTAATTGCAGGATGTCCTAAACCCATGAAGAGATGCACAGGATGAAATATTCTTGGCCGGCGTAAAAATACAATTACAGCAATCTGTCAATTTTCACATCATGCTTCAGGATTGAAACTCTGAACAAACAGATGAAAAATTACACTTGTTGGGGTGGTGGCACCTGCAAACTGAGCAGCAGAACAGTTTGGCACTTTGCCAGATGGCATACAGTTAAATTCTACATCTGCTTATCATTTTATGTTTGTAACTAAGTATGTAATCTTACTGAATTGCTCAATTTTATTTTCATTATAGTGAGTCAAAGAAGAAAAGCCTCATCAAGTTGGTTACACATGCGGTGAGAACCTTTTTAATTTTGTTTGCTGTCCGTTTTGAATTAATGTGATTCACTTTAGCTTGCTGGATTGTTAGAAGAGAGTATAGATCTATCCTTTTCAGTGGTGGGCCCAGTTGTTTGGAATAGGCATCCACATGAAGGAATGAATATGTGCACATATTTGTGCGTTTGCACATATATACTTAGACATGTATATATACATGCTGGCGCCGCTCGTGGCTGCTTGGCGGATAGTATCGATCTCTGCTAGTTTTCGTCGTATTTCTCGGATTATACTTTCCATGCTGAGTTGGCTTTACACAGGACGGACTACCATTGATCGTGGATTCTATCGTGCTAGTTGTTTTTCTAGATACTCTTGCGGTTTTGCTTGTTTTTGGTTGGTTTTTGATCAGTTTTGCAAGACGTGTCTTCTTATGTTCAATGATGCGTGACGGTGGCCTAGGGTCTGAACTGTTGTTATCGTTACGCTTGGCTAGCTCTGGATTAGACTACGTCGTACGTCGCCGTGTGAAAGAACTGGGGCTTTGTCGTCGTACGCGTGGATGTCGTGCAGGTCTTCACTCGAAGCGTACTACGCCCCTGGGTGTATTGACCTCGGTGCCACGGAGCTTTGTTCCTGTGATCACCGGCAATCGACCACCGCGTCCCATCGCATCCACCGTAGACGGTTCAGTATCTTCACCACTTCCATCTGCCTCGTCTCCTGCAGATCGGGGTGACGCTCATCCAGCCAGAGATCATCTTATACGGCTGAATCCTCCTCGGCATGCCTCTCGTCAGGTTCGTCAGCTCAAGTGTGCCACGCTCAACGTTCGCTCTCTCACCAACAAGGTCGACGTTGTAAACCAGTGCTGGCTTGATATGGGAATCAATGTCCTTGGCCTCACTGAAACGTGGCACGAGGACGCCGACGATGTTGCGATCAGGCGCCTCAGATCTTCGGGCCTACAGATGCTCGAGCGCGCTCGCCCTGTTGAGCGGGGTGCGAGAACTGATGACGTCTACTACCAAAATCACGGTGGCGTCGTCGTAGTTGCGTCCGCTGCTGTCAGGCTGACAAAACTTACTGCTCCGTTTGAGCCAACCACCTTCGAGCATCTCATCGCCATGGTAACGGTCGCTGGAAGTTCGTTCATCTTCGTTGTCGTCTACCGACCTGGCTCTGCTGCGGCGACCGCGACCTTCGACGAATTTCGCGTCCTACTTGAATACTTGTCATCGTTCGCCATGCCCTACGTCATCACAGGCGATATCAACATCCGCTTGGACCGTCTTAATGATACGAACGCTTTGCGTGCTGCTGAGCTGCTCGACGCATTCGGTGCAGTGCAGTGCGCGGCTGGCGCGACTCACGATCGGGGAGGCACTCTTAATGTCGTCATCACAAGAGAGGACGAGAGGCCATCTGCGGTTGATGTCTCCAGCATCCCAGGATGCACGTCTGACCATCGGATGGTGACATGGCCCTTCCATGCCGCTCCAGTCGCAGATCCTGGAGGAGATTCGACGTCGATCGGTTCAAGAACAATCTCAAAGCCTCCTGCCTGTGCGATGGGTCCGCTGGGTTTCTGACCGGCACCGGCGCAGACTCGATGGCCTCACGCTTCGATGAGGTGATCACGGCCTTGCTCGACGCCCACGTGCCGATGACTGAGATCACCTGTCGGGTTCGAGGCGCATCCAACAAGTGGTACGACTCGGATTGCCGCTCTGCAAAGCGTCATGCCAGGCGGCTTGAGCGTCGCTGCAAGAGGTCACGCAAGGAGAGCACCCATGGCAGTTGGATGGGGGCATTGAAGTCTATGCACTGCCTCGTATGGTCAAGACGGGGTCGCTTCTGGAAGTCAATGGTCGACTCCCAGCGTGATCCGGCGTCGCTATGGCAAGCGATTAATGACGGTCTTGGCAGGAGTCAGGATGCCGCACCTGCTGCTGACCCGGGGCTATCGGCTGAGGCTTTCGCCGACTACTTCGACCAACGAGTCTCCGACATCAGGTCGGCGACTGAGGGCGCACCGCCAACGGTGTTTCGCGATATTGTGACGGCAGACCGGTTTTCCGGTTTTGAGCCCGTCACAACTGACGCCATCTGCCGGTTTGTCAACGACGCCGCCGACAAGTACTCGATGAAGGATGCCATGCCAACGTGGTTGCTTAAGACCAGCATCGACCTGCTTGCTCCATACATTACCTCACTATTCAACATATCGCTGACCTCTGGCGCTGTACCAACATGTTACAAGGACGCCTACGTCACACCTCGACTCAAGAAGCAGATGCTTCCCGTGGAGACCTCTCAAGTTATCGACCGATATCGAACTTGTCGTTCCTTTCCAAGCTACTCGAGCGTGTCGTCAGCGTCCAACTGACCCAGCATCTATCGTCGGCAGGACTTCTTCCAGCTCATCAGTCGGCCTACAGGAAGTTCCACTCGACAGAGACAGCGCTTCTCAAGATGGTCACTGACCTTACCGAGGCGATGGATGCGGGAGATCACGCGCTGCTCGGCTTGCTCGACCTATCGGCAGCGTTCGATACGGTCGACCACGATGTGCTGGTCGAACGCCTTGATAGGACATACGGCATCCGTTCGGTGGCTCTTGACTGGCTCCGTTCTTACCTACACGGACGCCGACAGACGGTGCTATACAACGGCGTTTCATCCTCTCTTCGTTCCCTCGTCTGTGGCGTCCCTCAGGGCTCTGTGCTAGGTTCACTGCTGTTCCTGCTCTACACGGCCGACATTGGTGAGCTTGCCGCCAGTCTCGGCTTGAAATCGCATTTCTACGCCGATGACTCGCAGCTCTACACGTGGGGCCAGCAGCGGCGACGGATGGAGTTGGGCGTCGAGCGGATCGCCGAATGGATGCGCTCCAACAGACTCCGTCTCAACCTCGAGAAGACGGACTTCCTATGGTGCGCGACCAGTAGACGGTGTCCTCATCTTGACACCTGCGAACTCTGTGTCTGCGGGTCTTCGATCCGACCCGTGACTGCTGTCCGTGACCTTGGCGTCATACTAGAATCTGACCTCTCCATGCAGCGTCACATGGCGCGAACTGTCGGATGTTGTTTCCGTCAGCTCCGCCTCCTGAGATGCTGCATCAGATCCCTGCCTTTCGAGGCTGCAAAGGCGGCCGTCGCTGCCTTTGTCACCTCTCAGGTCGACCGTTGTAACAGCCTGCTGGTCGGTTCGCCCAAGAGTCTTCTGGCTTGCCTGCAGTCAGTCCTCAATGCCCGATTATGCGTGATTTCTGCATCGGGACTCACTCCTCCGCCTCCGGGTTGCGACTTAGATCGCTCGACAAAAGCGATCTTCGCGTACGGCGGTTGAAAACCCGATTCGGTAATCGCGCTTTCTCGGTGGCCGGCCTCAGATGCTGGAACAGTCTTCCTCCCGCTCTGCGAGCGGCTGGCTCAGTTGATTCCTTCAAATCTGGACTCAAGACTCATTTATTCCTCAAGGTCTATCTTGCTGTGTAGTTTAGTATGTGAGGCGCTCTTGTAACGGCATGGCTGTGTTACGGCGCCATAGAAATTGTCATTGTTATTATTATTATTATTATTATGCATATTTATATATTTTCCTGGGACTCTTACTGAAGCTTTTTCAATTGAGATCAAAGCTGTGCTCTTTTGCTGTGCTAGAGCTGGGAACGCTTCTGAGTAGCCCCTTGGAGAAGTGCTATATAAATTTTGAATGAAGGAATGAATATGTGCACATATTTGTACGTATGCACATACATACATAGACATATGTATATTATACATACATTACATTGTATATGTATATATGTGTACATAAATATGTATATATGGAATATAAATATCAATTTTTACAATTCAACCTCGAATTGTAAAAATTGATGAATATTTACTATTTATTTTCATATTTACAAAAAGGTTCCCTTCTTTTCTAGACACAGTTTAGATTGAAGCCCGTGATGTAGACTTTTGTCGACTACCGCCGTCTTTTATCGACAGCTGCTTCCAAAGAGTTAATATTAGAAATGTTTTCAAACCAGACCTCTAATATCATTCCTGTTTGACTGAAGCAGTTAATAATAAATGTCTGTTTTCTCTAAGCATGTATGTTGTCTGTCTATTTCATTTCTAGTCAAAACTGAAATCGCAAGTGTTCCAGAATGAGCGCAGTGAGTTAATACACTTTGTTATGATTGGTTTTAAGTACGTCTCAAAATCACTACGCAGACTAATTTACGCAAATGTATTTTAAAACAGTTTGCTGCACAGATCTCCATGCAGAAGAGCTTGACCCTTTCATAAGCACATTTTTTTGTTGTTGCTGTAGGGCAATTTCGAGTTTTGTTGCTAAAATCTTAAAAAATAAGAGCTTTGGACTAGTATAATTGTATGCTTTGTTTTTTTGTTTGTATGCGCACTTGTTATAGCACCTCTTCAAGCTCCTACTAAGAGGTGCTCCCGACTACGAGAGTGGACACTGCATTGGAGTTTCACGCCGAAGCGCTGAGCAATTGCGAGTGAAGGACTTGCCCAAGGTCCCGATGCGGCGACTTGAGGTGGATTCGATCCTGCAACCCTCCGGCTGCAAGGCAACGAACATACCCACTACACCACCGCACCCCACCTATGCATGTATTATTGTATATGCATATGAATTTATGTATACTTTATACATTGCATGCATACTTGTAGGAATGCTTGCATTAATGTATGTATACGCACTTATGTATATGTGCTTGTATGTAAGTAGGTGTTAAGTATGTACATGTGTTATGGTTTTTTGTATATTTGCATGTGTGTATGTATCAGTGATTCCCAACCTTTTTTGGCTTGCGGCACACTAAGAAAGAATGAAAATTTTTGCGGCACACTTACCAATAATAACCTTTTTAAAATCTATTTGTCACTATTATCTAATAGTGTTCTTATTTTAATAGGCATATTATAATTTTCCAATAACACTCTAATACTTCAGTGAGTCAAATTTAATCTAATCAGTCTACTCTAGTCTAGTGACCTTGTCTAGTAAGCGTAGTCACTAGACTCTAGTCTAGTGGCCTATAGTCTATTCTAATAATTATAATCATCTAATATTTATTTGTGCAAATTAACAGTATAAACTTGTAATGAATGTAATTATCATTAATGACCATTAATGTGACGGCTGTGTCTGCTTTCAAAATCAAATGAAATTGAAACGAGGCTCCAGAAACGACATTTATACGCGCATTTCATCGTCGATTCTAAGAAGTCTCTCCCTCCTTTTACATAATTTATATGATTTCAGTTAAAAATCTAAATTCGCAAACCAAATGGCAGGAGAAGTTTGAACTGATTGATGGATATGATTTCTGACTCTTTTAGAAAATGCTGACTGATAAAAACTTGTCATTTCCTAAATCAATGATCTGTTCTTCATCCTTGGTTGTAAGATTTGTTTCTTCACCGATTATGTATGGATTGATTACCCAGTCAAATTTATTGATTGCAAGCGAAGGAAAGTGCTGTTGTGGTGCTGATTGTATATGCCTCTCAATGTGTTGTGTTTAGTATTTCAGATGCAATTTTTTTAGCGCCAAATTTATGTAGAGTTTTCTTTTGAACCATTATTAATTCATAACATAATTATTAGAAATTTTCCCGCGGCACACTTGCAAAGTTCTCAGGTTGGGAATCACTGGTATGTATACTTTATTTCATATTTATGTTTATATCTGTTCTTGTTTGTATTCATATATGTTTGTATTTTTATGTTTGTACATATGTTTGTATTCATGTATGTTTCTATGTATGTGTGTATTGAATTTATGTGTATGAATGTATGATTGGTTATGTCTATGGTTCTGTAACAGACAGCAATGTGAACAACTGGGAATGTCAGTCGTGTGGCAACTGGAACAGTGACGATTCGGACAGCTGTCTAGGATGTGAGATGCAGGATGAAGATGCGATTGAAAATTCTGTTGAGGGTGATTGTTAGGCTTTATAGATGTGTTTGTGATTTACATTCCTTTTAGACATTTACATCTGTGTACTTGCATTGATTTGTATCGTATAAGGAAAAATCAGAAATCCTGTATTTGCAGATTTTTTTACATTTAACCCTTTACCCGTTCATTTTTAAATTTTAAGCCCGTTTTCAGCGGATATACTCGGGGCAAACGCGCGTAAAGGATTAAATATGCTGATTGCGTCCAGAGTTGTTATAAACAGAGTTGAAGGAACAATTATGAATCACTGTTGTCCACTTTCGACGTTCTTGGTGGTGACATCTCAAATATGTTTGTTAGGGGAATATGTTTCTTAGGCGATGCTATAACTTCTGACTCCCACATAAGGACAATAAAAACTTTATTTCCAGAGTCCTCTACAAGAGTTTTAGCTAATATTGATATACTGATATTTTGCAGTGTGTCCCGTCAAAAGCGCGCCGACAAAAGCGTGCACGGGTCAAATGCGGGCCGACATAGGCACGTGGCGTGGATCAGAGGCTGTACTTTCACTTCGCCTAACTTAAATTAAAGCAATTCCCACCTATACTTCTCACCTACATTTGGCCAATATTCAAAGCCTTTCATCAAGGCAATGATTCAACCACATATTTTGATGAAAGTTGTTTGTCCACAAATAAGAAATGAAATTAACCACTTCTTTGTAATTTTAATTGCCGATTGATGAGACTTCTAAGGGAACCGAAAGATTCAAGGAGGTTCGCTACCTAAAAACGCTTGAAGACTATACTATTGGTTAGCGGCAGTGCTAACTTGAGTCGGGAGCGCTGTGAGCGGTGCTATATAAATGTTCAATTACAATTACCTACTGGTTGTTTATTTGCCAGACAATTATACATGAATTTGTTCGTGAGTTTTTTCATTTTTTTCGTCTGCGTATTTTAGTCTATATCTTGTTGACTGCGCGCTTATGTCGGCGCGCATTTGTCCAGCGCATTTATCGCTTTTGTCGGCACGCTTTTGTCCTGCGTGCTTTTGACGGGATACCATTTTGCAGGATTTGCGGTTTCGTCAACGCCTAAACCGTCGCTTGTCGAGGTGTTGAGATGTCAGCATCAATTCAAGAAACTGCAAAAGTTTTGCCTCGGGTCCGATCTGAGAGCATTGGACGGTATACCTGTTAACCTCACGCTCGGTGACCTCGACTGTGATGATCTGATTCTTAAGAAGGTACATGAGTTATTTATTTGTGTCTGAGCATATTTTGAGATAAGATTTTTCTCAGAAGGTAATTTTTTTCGTTGTAGCATCCAATCCAGCATTTGGCATCATATTATAGGCTAGATGAGAGAGCGCCTCTGAGTAGAATTATATATTGAAACGGTGCTATATAATTCTCAGAATGAATGAATGTGGTTTGCTGTGTTTTCTAGAAGTTGATTAAATTATGCAGTATGGCGTCGTTTATGCATTTCGTTATGTATGCAGCGGTCTATTAAATGTGTGATGTTATGGTCCACATAACCGTTAACACAGTTAGCATGTTGTACCACAATAATATTGTAATGTGATGCGAAATATTACTTGCCTTTATTTTTTGCATGGTCTTGTTAAAACACTATGTATCATTATTTCATGTCCCTCTTCGTAGCTCAAATTCACTCAATAGCTTCAAAAAACGACTCAAAAGTCACTATTTCTCCTTGACTTTTAAGTGCTTGGCTATCTAATTGCATCTTTCTCTGTTGGCTGTCTATCCGTGCGCGCCTCAGATTCACATTTCGGTGTGACCATGCGCACGTAAGAAATTTATGTAATAATAATAATATGTCACTGTGTGTTTGTTGTGCAACATGGTTCAGCCATCAGCTCTAAGGATTATTTCTTACCAAAGATTTCTAACCTGTGATAATTCATTTCTGATGTTGAAAATTTGGATGATCTATGCAAGTCAATTTTGAATAAGTATTTTTATGAATTACAGATGTGGCGAAATGTCAACAAAGGCTTGGAGGAGGCATACGAATTCCACAAACGACAGATGATCAAAAGAGGAGTAGAGCCAAACGAGATGATTCTGGTGCATGGCACCACGCAGGCGACAGCCAAACAAATTGCGATCTCGGGTTTCGACAGGAATTACGCCACGGACGCGGGTGATTTAAACTTATGTGTTGTAGTATAGGGATTTCCGATCTAAACAGCACCCCATAAGTTAACATCTTTTAGCTAACTAATATGATCTTTAAAAAAATAAATAGTAGCATAGAGTAAAATAAATGTTTTATAGCTGACTTTAGTTAATTAACACTTGTAAGGAGGGTAGAAAAACTTGTGCGTACGCATTGGGGCGGAGGTGCTGCAACATGTGTGGGTTGCAACAGAGGGAGGGAGTTGTTGAAAAACACAAAGTTCTTGTGTACAATGTGTACATATAATATGGATTGGTCCTTATCCTGTCGTTTTCATTGCAAAATTATTTTAGTCTCTTCAATACCATTCTTGACTTTGGTAAGTTTATGCAGTACATGAACTGTCATCAATCTCACTTAAGAAAAGGATACACATCCATCGAAATCCTGCAAGAATTATAGTTATCTAGTGATCCAACTTCTAGTTAACCAATAATTTGTTAGCCGTCCCAAATTCTTTTTATTGGAGAAATCTTTTCTGTCATACCCAATTCTATTTTGGATAGATGCGACACCTCCCAAACTATTCTCAGTGTGGCAAACTGTTGAAGACTTTTTTATTTCACTTGATCTCGGCCGGGAGTGCCTCTGAGTAGATGTCTGCAAGGGCCGCTATATAAATTCTGATTGATTGATTGATTTATACAGGTTTACGTAAATACAGAAGCATGCAAATACATCTATGGGAAACTGAAGGATGGACATTTTTTTTAAACCAGGACCCAGCCCAAACTTTAAAATTTTTTATAGCTTCAAATTTGTTACTAATTTTACAGTTTGGTTTGGTTGTCACTTTTTAGGTGCCCACTACGGTTATGGATATTACTTCGCAACCGTACTGGGCCACGCATTGGCGTTTGCCAAGAAAGGGCAGTGGAGGAGGAAGGCAGTTATATTGGCGAAGGTTCTGGTCGGCAGATCTGTCGTGGGCACGGACGACGACATCGCTGCTCCGTTGATTGGAAACACAGGCTTCCGATACGATACAACAGTTGATGATGTGGACGAACCAACCGTGTTTGTTGCGTACGGGGATGCTCAAGCGTATCCTTGGCTCGTTCTCCACCTGGTAAGTAGATTGTGCAGAGAACTAAAGTGTAAAAGTGCTAGGAATTGACTTTTAGCATAATCAGGAACAGGTATTGTATCTATATGTGTATATGGCGCCTTTCACAATGCTCGCCGATCAGAGGTGCTCCCAGTGCATTAGACCAACATAGAAAAGGTAGTTGTTGAGACAACGAAAGGAGGCACTTGGTCCACCGGTTAATAAGGAGGAACGTGTCGAATGCGTCGAAGGAGGAAGCTGGCTCCACAGCGCATGCAGCCAGGTGCGGCGTCGACAGCTTTTCATTATAACAGTTTGCCTTTATAGCCATATCGGTAAAAGAAAAAAGAATTATCATACAGGACTGCATTATGGTCCTAAATATTGATTTTTGTAGGTGGCTGGATGCATGTGTGTTTCATGTGCAGTCTGGTTGGCAGTGTATAGTCCACACTATATTGGTCTAACTGACGACCTAGGAATTTCTGGCTGTGAGTGTGGCATGAGACAATGGTGATTCTTTATAATGCAGACTGTTCTCGTGTGTATCCTATATCAAACCCTTCTGATGCATGATCCTATATCAATCATTGTATTACAAGCTTTGTATCTTTGCACAGTCTTTCAATGTTTGTGCATTTTATTCTATTTGCCATTCCATCACCCACACACTATCATTGTGTATATTAGGCCAGTCTAGATAAATAAATTATTGACATGGCATTTAATACCGAATTATCTTATCTTATGTGTGATATTTTGTTGGTATCGTTGTTGTTTATCGTATTGCAAATATGATCAGGATCATTATGGGCTTTCCAGTTGAGCATCTAGTTGTGGTACCCCTTTTGTGTAGTTGTGGAACGCAGGCATGAGCAAATCATGGCTCCCTTTCCCGCAGCGCATCTCATTTAGGATTGCATCTTTGGTGTGGCAATGCTTATCAGGCTGGACACCCTCTTATCTGTGTAAGCTTTGCCTCCCTGTTTCCACTGACATAGGCCGCTGCGCTCTGCTGTCCATGGTGACTTAATGCTTCCTTTCACTCGCTCTGCAACAATGCAGAGGCGTTCGTTCTCTGTGGTTGGTCCAACAACCTGGAATGGTCTTCCTTTGACTATGCGACAATTGCGACATCACCCAACCTGTTCTCAATTTCACAAACTGTTGAAGACTGTTTTTTCGCTTGATCTCGACCGGGAGCGCCTCTGAGTAAATACCTTGAAAGGGCGCTATATAAATTACGATTGACTGATTGATTGATAGAACTTAATTTACTATAGATTACCTTATTATTGAGTTTATTTATTGCAGTGGTAGAACTATACTATAACATTTGATGCAAGGGTTACGAAGATACACCCTATTGAAATTGGGTGGTTCAGAAACCAAGTTTCCGAACAGTAAAGGCGGACACTTCGAACATCAACTGTGACCGCTGAACTCAGCAAAACCGTTATTTTCAACCAAATGTTATGACAATTCACTGACCCACGTCAAATTGGGCGGAATTACGGTGTACAAAAATTAATATTTAATAAATCACTTCACAAATATTGAAGATATTGATATAAACAGCAGTTTTCTACTTTATCGGAGACACAGTGTAGTAGCAATAGTAAAAATTAGAATAAAAATTAGAATTTGAATGACACCTATAAATAACTTTTATTTTTGTAGATATTTATTGGTAACAGGATATTTTATGTGCTTGTTTATGTACTAGCACGAGAAGATGGGAAGAAGCAATTAACAAAGCACGAGAATACACGATGTAAGCACCACATTTATCATCATTCAATGTATCTTCAGACTAATATCATTTAATGTAAAATTCCTTCTTATTGTACTGTGTATTAACGCGACCACTGCATCGGAGTTTTCACATTGCGCATGAGCAACTGCAAGTGCAAGGTTCCCATGCAGTGGATTGAGGGTGGATTCGAATCTTGAACCCTCCAGCTTCAAGGCACCGAACGCCATCACTGCACCGCTCCCCACAAATCTTCTGTTATTAATTATATAATGTAGTCTTACAGCATACTTGGTTTGAATATTGAACGAGTATTATTAGGCTATAGTTTAATCCTGTTCAATGTTTTTGTGTTGGGGCTATTGTTTGATCCTGTTCAATGTTATTGTGTTGAGGCCATTGTTTGATCCTGTTCAATGTTATTGTGTTGAGGATATTGTTTAATCCTGTTCAATGTTATTGTGTCGAGGCTATTGTTTAATCCTGTTCAATGTTATTGTGTCGAGACTATTGTTTGATCCTGTTCAATGTTATTGTGTTGAGGCTATTGTTTAATCCTGTTCAATGTTATTGTGTTGAGGCTATTGTTTGATCCTGTTCAATGTTATTGTGTTGAGGCTATTGTTTAATCCTGTTCAATGTTATTGTGTTGAGGCTATTGTTTGATCCTGTTCAATGTTATTGTGTTGAGGCTATTGTTTAATCCTGTTCAGTGTTATTGTGTTGAGGCTATTGTTTAATCCTGTTCAATGTTATTGTGTTGAGGCTATTGTTTAATCCTGTTCAATGTTATTGTGTTGAGGCTATTGTTTAATGCTGTTCAATGTTATTGTGTCGAGACTATTGTTTAATCCTGTTCAATGTTATTGTTGTTGTAGCGCCAAGAAGCTGAAGGGAGTTGTGACCGCCCTTCGCGAGTTTTCGCGACTCTACAGATAGATGGGTTGTTGGACGTTTTTTAGGTGTCAGGAAATTTGTTCTTTTGGCAAATTCGAACAATTTGTAGGATATACATACTCGAAATGACAGAAAATTTGTGTGTAACATCCTACCTACCAAATTTTAGCTTTGCCAGGTTTACTTTTCACTCTTTTCCCCAGGAACCATCTTGCAAATGATGTTTGCTTATAAATTGGCAAATGTGTATAATTTTACAGAACGTGAAACAACGCAAGAAAAATGTTTTAAACGCCTATGGTTTGTTTGCGTTAATTTCGTTCATTTAATTATCTTAGCTTTTGGTTTCAGATAATACTGCAGTATATTATAACAGTTCATATAGTACAATGATGTAAACAGCAACTAAAAATTATCATAATTTTGTCAAATGTCAATTCTTGGAGGGAACTTCCCCCCCCCAGAGACGTCTGGATTAAACACTCTCAATGATTAATTTTCCTACTGATCTCAATCACTCCGTCCATCGTGATATTGTTTGTTTGTTTGTATGTGCACTTGTTATAGCGCCCCTTCAAGCTCTCATACTACTCAGAGGCGCTCCCGAATGCATAGCGGACACTGCATCGGAGTTTCGCGCCGAAGCGCTGAGCAATTGCGAGTGAAGGACTTGCCAAAGGTCCCTACGCGGTGACTTGAGGTGGATTCGAACCTCGAACCTTCCGGCGTCAAGGCAACGACGCCACCACTACACCACCGCACCCCACAATTGCCGTAATTGCCCAATCGTTCCTACCATACAAATGATACAATTATGCGTTTTTATTATTTTTGCCGGTGTGTTGTTGTCGGTGTTCGTCGTTGAGAACTTGAGATGACTTGTGACTGGCGTCAAGAGAGAGTGAGACAGGTGGATGATTGGATAGAGCCAGTCCTAAGTCTGGATAAAGAAGGAGGGCGACGTTAACATCGGGGCAACTACAAGATGTCGCTAAGCATCGGACACTATTGCGAACTGACAACATTTCATTTCATCCACATCGATGATCATTACGAAAGTTTCTTGCATGTTATATGTCTCTGGCCATTATGCCATTACATCAGGCGTTGCAAGTATAAAAATGCTTCACCATTGCAAGAATGTCTTATTATGTATATAGCTCGATCTCTGTTTAAGCATTTTCCATGGTAAGCAATGAATCGGAAGTGAAAGCAGTCAGTCTTTTGTCGTGTCGCAACCGTTTCTTGCCACCGCATATGTGTCTGGTGCATGGTGTCTGGTACAGACTTCAAACTTTTAATGTGACCATTACTACTATCACATGAATGCGAACAGTGCATCATCCATACGGGAATGACCTTGTCTGCATTCTTGTTTTCAACCCATGGTCTTGTTGTTTTCTCAGGTTTTTATTATGGTCGACTTTGCTTTCACTCTACACAGGTCATCAATTTCTGTGAAAGACATCTCCAGTGAACTTTGAAAACCCTTCGATAGCTTATTCCAATTCGTGAGCCATGTGCTGTTAAAATGTCTGAGACTGTGAATTGAATCTGACCTCAGATGGGAGTTATAGGCTGCGGCTGCCATTGTTTGAATTTGATTTGATCTCAGTGTCTTGTTATTAGTTATGTTCGTAAAGTATGTCTAAAGTATGCTTTTATATAGTATACAGCGGGCTGAAAAGTCGAACCCGACATTCATGTGAGGCCCGGTGACACGAAACGGAGTATCCCCCCTGAAAGCTATCCGGGGAGATGAATTAATCTATCCCCCCGGATGGAATTAACCGGTCTATACTATCCGGGAGGATAAACCATTCTATCCCCTTTTTTGAAAAATGCGCATAATAAAAAAAATTATGCTGTAATCAAAATTTAAAGTGACTCTAATTGTTTTAAGTGCCCTAAGCAATGCTCAGATAAAGGCAACTCGAATTTATTTAGTGACTCTGATTGTTCTTAAAAGTGTTTTAAATGTTTTAAGTGCTCTAAAAACAGGGCAAACAAATCATCTAGTAGGAATAAACATACCTGTTAGTGTCATTGTTCTAAACAAGATGAAAATTAATTTGCAAAAAAATTACACGCGTAAGCGGTTTTTTCGACTTTTTTAAATTTGGGGGATAGAATTAATACGGGGGTTACTCTATTTCGTGACACCGGCGCTGGCTATATTTCGTGGTTATCCATGTTTGGCTAACTGTTCGCTGTAGCTCCTGAATTGGAAAATACTTTGTTGAGGAACAAATATCTCAGCAATTGTGCAAATTACTTCGCATGATTCTGAGATTACATTAGATAGATATTAGGTTAATTCTAAAATGCGACAGTGAGTAGGCCTACAGGCCTACAATGAAATCCTAATTCGATTTATTGCAGCTTCTGAACAGGTACAGTATGTACTTTGTTAAGGAACCTGTTGAGTGTGGGCATAGAAAAGCATTGAATGTGTCTTGTTCTATTGGTGCTCTAATTTAGGCTGAGCCAGAGTGAGAATTGCCGGGGGGTTGGGGGTTTCAACCCCCCAGTCTTTCTTAGTGCCCTATAGTAAACTCTGTCTTTCACACCCCAATTCCAAGCTTATCATAGGCCAACCCCCCCAGTTATTTTTCCACAATTCTCACTCTAAACAGCATTCTAGGCCTAATCCAATTAGGATTTAGCTTGCACATGCAATGGGGTGAACAATGTCCAAGATTTTAGGCCTTTGACCGGTTTATCTTTACCAGTTATTGGCAGTCATTTTGTCAACAAATGCTACTGTAGTCAAGAAGTGCACTGTTAAAACTGCAGAGTTGCTCCAAGTATGGTTCTCTTTGTTATTATGAAAAACTTGATTGAACTGTAAAAAATTGCTATTGCAAGTCAAAACTTAGTTCAGGCGGCAAATTTTAGGTGTACCAAGTAAGTTGTGCTTTGGCAATTGTGCGAGAAATGCCTAGTTGCATAAAACACTAGAAATCACTATTTTCTAAGTCGTCTTAACAAGGCATATGTCTATCTATCTTGTCCAACAGCCGTGCAGGCTGTGAAACTTTGTTGAAATCGCAACGTAACAGCCACGAGCGTTTTCGTATGGCCTAAGCCGTTGTTCCTCGAATCAAGCGGAACCACCTAAACCCTAGCTCCAGTAACAACGTATATGTGTGTCGTAAGTACCGTATGTAATTATACTAGTAGCGCAGTGGATGAAAAGAAATACTTCATAGCAATATAACAACGTGTCTATCATTGCGAGACAGACATGGAGAGAGACACAACACACAGACTGACAGACCGAAAGAGAGAGAGAGAGAGAGAGAGAGTGAAGATGTCCGAACGCTATAATTATATGATTAGATCATCCCTCGCTGATGGAGCGAAAGGCGATTCCATCTAATATGAAGGAGACAATCGAATTGCATTCTCCATGCAGACATAAAACCAATAAACACAGATATATAACTAAGAGATACTGTCATGGGTAATACCATGAATTTCATAGTATGAAATAGACGGAGACACCCACACGTTCATAGGGTGGAGAGCGACTGACCGAACCGATAGCTGTAAGTCAAATGCATGGAGCGAATGAGAAGAG
The DNA here is from genome assembly GCA_949752735.1 of Lumbricus terrestris. NCBI lineage: Eukaryota > Metazoa > Annelida > Clitellata > Crassiclitellata > Lumbricidae > Lumbricus > Lumbricus terrestris. Next base: position 28,934,906 of record OX457050.1, read on the forward strand.
AAAGGACCGTCAGAGATAGTTAAATGAACAAAGAAAGTATGACAGACAGACAGACATAGACAGAGACGCAGAGAGAGACGCAGAGAGAGAGAGACGCAGAGAGAGACGCAGAGAGACAGAGACGCAGAGAGAGACGCAGAGAGAGAGACGCAAAGAGAGACGCAGAGAGAGAGAGAGAGACGCAAAGAGAGACGCAGAGAGAGAGAGACGCAGAGAAAGAGAGACGCATGGAGAGAGAGACGCAGAGAGAGACGCAGAGAGAGAGACGCAGAAAGAGAGAGACGCAGAGAGAGAGAGAGACGCAGAGAGAGACGCAGAGAGAGAGACGCATGGAGAGAGAGACGCAGAGAGAGACGCAGAGAGAGACGCAGAGAGAGAGACGCAAAGAGAGACGCAGAGAGAGACGCAGAGAGAGAGAGAGACGCAGAGAGAGAGAGAGAGACGCAGAGAGAGACGCAGAGAGAGAGAGACGCATGGAGAGAGAGACGCAGAGAGAGACGCAGAGAGAGACGCAGAGAGAGAGACGCAGAGAGAGGGAGAGAGACGCAGAGAGAGAGACACAGAAAGAGAGAGACGCAGAGAGAGAGAGACGCAGAGAGAGACGCAGAGAGAGAGAGAGACGCATGGAGAGAGAGACGCAGAGAGAGACGCAGAGAGAGACGCAGAGAGAGACGCAGAGAGAGAGACGCAAAGAGAGACGCAGAGAGAGACGCAGAGAGAGAGAGACGCAGAGAGAGAGACGCAGAAAGAGAGAGACGCAGAGAGAGAGAGAGACGCAGAGAGAGACGCAGAAAGAGAGAGACGCAGAGAGAGAGAGAGAGACGCAGAGAGAGACGCAGAGAGAGAGAGACGCATGGAGAGAGAGACGCAGAGAGAGACGCAGAGAGAGACGCAGAGAGAGACACAGACAGACAGCTGAAAACGAAGACTTTAGATTCATCGTCGCTTCATGAGTCTTCATCTTTCAAGCGTGAGAGTCTTTCCATGATTGTGTTCATGCAGTTGACCGTGTATGCAACCTAAACGGCCAAGATCCATAGAGATCATCACCCTCCTTCATCTTCTCTATAATCCGCCTCTTTATCCTCCTACTCTCCTTCTCTCCCACTCCATAGTAGCGAGACCATTGCATGCGTGCGGCGAGTCCGCGACAGCATGGTGGGTTTTGTTACCTTTTTATTAGTGGCTGACCACAAAAGAACGGAAGGATTTCTGTCTAAAATTGGATGCTTGCAGGAGGGATTCGGGATTTATGGAGAACCGCCGCCTCCAGGCAATTGTATGGAATGGTGTTTACGTATCTGGCAGGGCTGTTTTTAAGGAATTTTTGAACTGCACAAACCCTTTCTTTGCCTTCCCATCCTCCAGGGCTTAAAATGTGGCTGGACGGTCATGGACGGCGTCCATGCACTTATTTTAAAATCTGAACGCCGTCCTGTCACTTATTGGCCAGCACAACCTGGAAAGGTAAGGAGCGTCCAGGCACTTCTTTTGGAAAGGTATACGGGCGTCCAGGCACTTATTTTCCCGCACTTTAAGCACTGCCATCCTCCATGGTAAATTACTAACACTCGCAGGACAATGACCTTTTCACTAGTTTTTACTGCACAGAATTGCTTCTACAGCTGCTCAGATCCATTTAGAACTGCACATTTTGTGTAGAACTGCGCGCTAAAAAATGCCATGGTATCTGGTCACCTTTTCCCACGCATACAATCCAGCGACAATGTTAAAATTTGGTTACTGACTTCATAACTGTTTTGCCTTGGCTGTAAACTATATTACAGCTTGCATGTGAAACATATGACTACGGACTTTACTGCTTGGTAAAAAATAAGATTTTTGTAATTGTTCATTATTAAAGTTTACTATACGTGAAAAACCAGTTGAAATAAACAGAAAATGTTTAGCAATGCTTCATTATAGTTCCTGTTTAATGACACCACTCATAACAAAGATATTAGCACTACTCTCCTTTATATAAACAGTGCATAGGCTAGTTGTGACCGTCTTTGATGACTGGCTTGGATCAGTGGCGGATCCAGAACGTAGACATGCTTACGTATACCTGCATACATCCATAGTATAGGCCCTACACATGTACATGACGACACCGGATCACAAACGACCTGACGTTGATTAACAGTGTGCTCGTAAATGAGCTGGTTCAACGCTTGCGAATACGCTCGTCAGCGCTCGTGAATAAGCTGGTGCCCTGCGCTTGGCTTCCGAGTGGCGCTCTATAAATTTGGAGATTACGATTACGATTAGGCTCCTTTGATGCAATGTAATTGAACCTTTACACTGCGGACCTGCAGGATATCTACTCAGTGACACTTTCGATCGTTGCTAGCCTATATATATAGCCTAAACGTAGGCCTATATATATATATATATATATATATATATATATATAGGCCTATATATAAACGAATAATTAGACCGCATCGGTCAGCACAGAGGTGCCAAAGACCTGGCATGCGGTCATTTCTGGGCCGTTGACGATGTTCATATGACCAGCGGAATATTGCATCGGAACAAGGGCGGATACAGAAATTTTCGAAGGGGGGCCAAAATTTTTAGCCTTCTTGGTGAGGTAGGAGAAAAATTTCGTTGCCGCCGAAAAAATTGATGACTTTTTTTAGTCATCCGTCCAATTTTTCGGGAAAAGATACCATTTCAACCGCCAAAAAAGTTGATGACCTTTTTTTAGTCGTCATCCGTCGTAGTCGAGAGGCTGAGAGTAACGGTAAATCAAACGTGCGGGGGGGGCGATTTTTTAATAGGGGGCCTGATGTCCAGCTTTTCTCTCCCACTGCATTTATTTAATGGCTTGTTAAAACCAAATGGGGGGACACGTCCCATGCAATTTCTTAATGGGGGGGCCATGGCCGGATTGGACCCCTGGATCTGCCCCTGCATCGGAATATTGCATCAAGTCTTGATCAAGACTACACAATTTGACAACAAAGATTAAAATTTTTAAAGTTTTCTCCCGGTCAGCGTGTAGTACGTGTACTCACCTCAAAATTTACCAGTACAGCCCTGGGCCTACTCTATAGTTCAAAACCTGGGGTACGAGTAGGCTACACCCGTGTCACGGTCGTACCCCGAAAATTGCACCTATCTTTCTGAGTGTCTGTTATTCTGTGTCAGTTTGCACATATACCTACCATTCTGACTGTCTGCCGTATTACAGAGAAACATGCAGACAAACGCACAGGGACAAAGTAGTGAAAGACACATATAACAGATGGTAGGCTTGTTTATCTCTCTGTCTGCTTGTCAGTCTGCATGCTCACCAATCTACTAACCATTCTGTCTGTCTGTCTGTCTGTATGTATGTATGTCTATCAATCTATATATATACGTAGACATGTCTGTCTGTCTGTTTGTCTGTCTATCTGTATATAGGCCTAGACATGTCTGTCTGTCTGTCTGTCTGTCTGTCTGTCTGTCTGTCAGCTTTTCTGTCTGTTTCGAGGTTTTCTGTTTTTCTTCCAGCTGTGGATGACAGACCTGGAAATATTTGCCACGCTGACGTCATCGTTTGTCCACAATTACGAGCATACTGGAACAACGAACACATTTCACATTAACACGAGGTATACTTATATGTACATGCACAGGCCGGTCAGGACAGACCAATGGAGAGAGTCGGGGGAGAGAGCGTGGGACACATACGGGCATTGACCCAGGTTGTCCTTCATGCCTCTCTCCCAATATTCTCTTCATTCAGACAAGGTGGTCTATAGCTGCTCCAAGATGTTAATGGTATGGAGCAGACCTGCTGACCGGGCCTGTTGAAGCTGGGCAGCATGACGCAAGACAGACTCAGACAGAGAGTGGCGTCGGACTCCTACGGGCATTGAGCCTAAGGATTTGATGATGATGATGATGATGATACTTATATGTGTATGTATAGTTGTAGGCTATATACAAGTTTCATGTCTTTATATATGCTTAGAACAACGCAATGCTTATTGGCCTATGTATATGCATATATATATGTATGTATAATTGTATATATAATTATATATATACATTCGTGCATGCATTTATTTATGAATGTATATATGCAGGTATACGTAAGCATGTATACGATCATGCATATATCCAGACGCTTTGCCTATAGCGCCCTTTGAGCACCTCACAAAAGTGTCAAATGCTCTCAATATCAAAGAATTATAAAAGTTTAAAAAAATAAGAGATCATATATGTAGGCCTATGTCTGCATACATTATATAGGCCTATAATATTTACAATGGGTATGCAACTATGCATATATAAGTTTGGACTTATTTTATATCAACGTTAAGTATGAAAGCTTACCTTGCTGTCATTTGGTTTTTTTTGTCCTGCCTATAGCTTAACCTACTTGACCATTACATTCATTATAGGCAGTGCCTTAAGTGTGAAAAAATAAGTGCCTGGACGCCCCTTACCTCTCCAAAAGAAGTGCCTGGACGTCCCTTACCTTTCCAGTCTGTGCTCGCCAATAAGTGGCTGGACGGCGTTCAGATTTCAAAACAAGTGCATGGACGCCGTCCATGACCGTCCAGGCACACTTTAAGCCCTGATTATAGGGGCCTACTTATACTCAATATACATTGCCGTGTCTTGGATGGTACCTCACCTTACATTACTTTGCATTATGATTAGCTTATCTTGCTTTTTTTCTTTAGCTTACGTTACGTTATCTTAGTCTTATCAGATTCTGACCGTTCCATGCCTCAGCTTACTTCTGATGATGTTCCAGTTTCGAAATGGCGCTCGTCTACAACGATCGTGCTGTACTCGAGAACTACCACGCCAGCGCCTCATTCCGACTGCTGCGAGAAGAAGAATTCAACATTACATCCTGTCCGGTCTCAAACCAGAGGAATACAAGACTTAGTGCATTCATTTATTTGTTCATTTATTCATTCATTTATTCATTTATTCATTCATTCGTCCGTCCATTCATTCATTCATTCATTCGTCCATTCATTCATTTATTCATTCATTCATCTATTCATTCATTCATTCATTCATTCATTCATGCATTCATTCATTCATTTCAAGAATTTCTATAGCGCCCCTTCATTGACTGCTACTCAGAATTGTTCAAATATTTCCGTCATCAACACGGTTTCTTTGTAGAACAATTCGCCAATTTGCTTTCATTGCTTAAAAAGAAATGTGCAGAAATGATAAATTGAATTACAGAACTACGCTATCTAATAAGATGCGATAATCAAATCAAATCTAATCCAAATCAATTCCATGGTCTTCTGCTAGTCGTGGTTGTGGCACTGCAAAGCCATCAATTCTAGTTATTCTAGTCGCCACATCCAGCAGCGGAAGCGTGTTTCGAATTACTTGCTTGTCCTGTGTTTCGTCGCTCTAGCTTTGATTAGTAGTCGTCCAAGAATGTAGTAGTGCAAGTAGTAGTATTAGTTTCAATTTAACGACACTGTGTAATAACAAGGACCATTAGCGTCGCCCTCCTACTTTGTCTAAGCTGGAGACTGGCACTGTCAGACTGCAAGCAGTGGCAAGCGCGAAGGCGTTCAAGGAATTAAGTTAACTTATAACTCTGGAACAGTTGCCTGTGACGATTCGTCAAATATTTGAAACTTTTCACTCTCCATTACATATTTATGACCTTTATCTATGTATAGGCCCTATAAGCCATTAAGCCTATAATATATATATATATATATATATATATATATATATATAAACACCTATATACAGCCAGACTTATGTTCTTCAATTAAATTCATAAAAGTGGCACAGACTGTAAAGCTCCCACTCGTCACATGTAGAGAAGGCGATTCACGACTCAGTCAATAAATCGAGACTAAGACGACTACGAAGACGAAGAGGAAACTTCGATTAGTCTCTGCTCGCTAAGCCAGAGGACAGTCGACTGCTTAGTATGCTTCGTACTAACATTGTTGCTGTTATAGGTCGCTGAAGTAAAAATCTGCACGGTGAACAGAGACTTTGTCAAACTGTCGATAAAGGTTACTGGAAAGAATACCACTTAGACAATCGATCGTCAAGAATCAGTTGTTTCTTTCTCTTGTTTTGAGTGCAAGCAGTGGTCGTGCTACAGTTGTCTATGGAAAGTAATAATTTCAACACAACGCGTCGAGCAACCATGAAGAAAACGGTTGCAACGAACTTAAGCGAAAAGTATTCAACACGACGCAATGTTGCCTCGTGTCTGCAGATAGTGGCGATTACCTTGTCGGCCGATTTACTAGCGTCGGCCGAAAGTCCGGAACTCGTTCTTCGTGACAACCGACAAAGTGAGACAGTACAAGAACAGTCTTTATTACAGCAACGATAGCTTAGCTCGTAGTTTGGAATATAAATTTCGAATTTATCAGTAGTGTAGTGGGTATGTTCGTTGCCTTGCAGCCGGAGTGTTGCAGGTTCGAATCCACCTCAAGTCGCCGCGTAGGGACCTCCCTCCCTCCTCCTTCCATTTTTGCCTCCCTCCCTCTCATCCTCCTCCCTCCCTCCCCACCCCACTTCCCACCGCACCCCACGACACCCCACCATACTCCGACCTCTACCGGTACGCCACCCGTGAAATTTTGGATTCGCCTACCCCTCCCCCTTTATTGACCTGCTCCGGGTCGACCCCGACCCCCTGCGAAGGATTGGGGTCGATTGCTTAAAAACTGTGGCCGTGCATAGCTAACAAATAAAGCCACAAACAAACAAACACACAGACTTACCAAAATATATATATATTAGATGAGAGGACTTGATTTATTTTTTGCAGATGAATTCGCCCGTGCTCTGGCCAGTTATGAAATCATCAGTCCTGCCTAAGTACACGCGAGTGGTGATCATCTGTCGCACGATGTCATCCACCTCCTGCGACCGGATATGAATCGCCGGAAGCGAAGAAGCGCTGCATCATGGGAAAAGGAAGATGGCGACCAGGAGGGAGAGAACGACATCCGTGTTCACTATAAGATGACCATCGACGGTGATGAACTCCATCTGGATTTGACTCCGAACGACAACCTCTTCGCACCTGGATTAGTCGTCGAACGAAGGAGAAGAGGTGGAAGAGCAGCGACGAGCCATGGAGACGACTACGGTCTGGTGGAAAGGATCGCTCACAACAAATGCCACTTCGTCGGAAAGGTCAAAGGTCGACCGGAATCAACGGTCGCCATAGCAACCTGCGATGGATTGGTAAGTAAGATAGTTTTCTCGTTTCCGATGTCTTTCGTTTCCTGATGTTGAGTGACAATCATCGCGACTGATCTTATAATATGCGGTTGTATAAATGGACGCTATAAAAAAAGTCTCTTGTCTTGTATACATTGTACGTATTTGATGACTGCATCAACTGTCCACAGGCTGAGGTTATATAGCTGTATTATGCATGGTGATGTCATCTGACTGTGCAGTCTCTTGTGTTTTCATTCGTATGATTGGTGCAACCGTTGTTCAGTCCACGAGTCCTGCGCGGAACAGTAAGTTGTTGTCATGCAACACAAGTCTTTAAACGTTGTCAGACACCTGAGCATTGGATGAGCTCCGTTCTCTACAGGCAATCTCCACTTTTCCTCAAATCCAATTACAACATTCATAATTCGATACCAAAGTATACATGCTATCAACTGGGTTACCCGACATTAACCTGGAGTGCGCTTTGGCCCATGGGGCATACCCATAAAAATGTCGTTTTTCGTTTGGTGCGATTTTCAATTGGCATGGTTGCAGAATACACAGAAGATACTCAGAATTAATTTTAACAAATAGGAAATTAAGTATTTCAGAAGTATGAACGATCACTCCTCTAGATCCGCCCCCATATTGACCCTGCAGTGTATACGTGCAAGCGTGCAAGTCCTTTGTTTGATAAGCTATCTTAGACCGTCTGACCTCTGTCTCTCTCTCTCTCTCTCTGTCTAGGTATCTGTCTGTCACTGTCTCTGTGGCCGTCTCTGTCTGTCTGCCTCTCTGTCGCTGTCTGCCTCTGTCTGTCTCTGTCTGTCTCTCTGTCTCTGTTTCTGTGTGTCTGTCTGTCTGTCTGCCTATCTCTCCCACGCTCTGCATATATATATATATATATATATATATATATATATATATATATATATATATATATATATATATATACAACAGGCCTATATTATTTGCTGTACACGCAGATGAGTTAGCGAAAGTAGTTACACCACTGTATAATTATTATTAATGAATTATGTTGGAAGGAAGCATTACAGAACTTGCATGCAGTAACCATGCATGCAATGCTTCAATGCAGACATTTCTGGACTTAGATTAATTAGCTGTTACAGATGATAACAGTATATATATATATATATATATATATATATATATATATATATATATATATATATATATATATATATAGTCCTACTCGTAGATAAATGAATAGTCAGCGTTCATTAGAGAGCTAGTCATCAGGAAAGAGTTTTTAATCAGCGAGAACTGATCGTCATCAGCCAATAACAGTCGTCACTAGTTTCTGTCGCCGTGACTCGCTGCTATGGACACACGAATTAGCGACTAAGACTCGATCACGTAGCGTCTAATAGACCTAATCCTCAGAGGTCATGAGAAATCAGTTGACATTGGCTCTGGTCGACTGTGTCATGAATTGACCAGCTAAATTCTAAGGTCATCATGGTCACCTTCAAAGAATAGGCCAAACGATCCGGATTTTGAGAACTTGATCAGAAACGTACATGTAGGCTATAGCGAATGCACAGAGAGGTTGTCGTACAATGTATATCCATTCATTCGATTATTATTCACACACAAAATATTATACGTAATAGTACCTGCAACCTTTAACCTGGAATTCACTGTGTGCTGTGTAACATGTAAACTAACCGGTTCTCTGGTCACAGTCTGGTGGATCAACTTCCTATTCATGAAGCTCCTTTTTTAGGCCGGGAAGCTCCCTTCGCTCATACATGTACGTATATCCGTATACAATAATTTCTATATCTACTTCTATCTACTTGTTATCTTGTTTTCGACCATGTATAGCCTACTGCAGCGATGTTTTCGAGTCAGCCTAATAATCAGTGATGCCACAGCTGGGCTTTTCCACTAGATCTGGGTTTTTTGGTCTTCGTCTGGGTTTCTGGGGTTTTTTTGGGGGGGGGAGGGGGCAAAATCTGGGTTTATTTTGGTGAGTTGACATTAATTTTGATTTACAACACATGAATATTATGTGAAATTCAATGTAAAATGGTTGTGATGCATACTTTTTCCACTAATGTTGATTTTAAACTCCACAATCAAGATCTCACGTTGTCAATTCACAAACCTGAAGAATAGCTCTGCATAGAAATAATCCATTTTGACATCTCAAAATAGGTCAGGTTACTTTTCTCCCATTGTTAAGCCGTTTTGACACCTATAGCATGCATATAATTATATAGGCCTACACTGTAGGTCAGGCCAATCATCTAGCGGTATAGGCCTAGGCCTAATAGCTTAGTTTTTGCAGAGTATTAATGTTCTAGGTCGTTAAAATGCTGGATTGTTGATGTATTAAGAAAATTTGACTGGAACCTACCAAGGACAACTTTAAGACTTTGTAAACTTAAACCACGTGTTTTATGTGTTTACAATTCTGGCAGGCTTGACCCGCTGTGCATGCGCACACGAATATATCAGTTAAGCATAATTATTGTCAGTAGCCTATGGATGCCGAGTCTCTGACAACTTTAACAATTGATATTTCTCAAGTTGTAATTGCGTTTTATTCGACTCTTTTGACGAAATGGGCTTTCCACCACATAATTTTATTATCAACTTGGTAGCCGAATTGTATAGCAAGCAGACAGCAAAGGTAAAAATTGGAAGTGTAATGTCGAGTGAGTTCAGGATAAGAAAGGGTGTTAGACAGGGGTGTGTGATCTCGCCATCTTTGTTTAATATAGCCTACTATCACAAATATGCAGGAGGCATTCAAATTGGAGGGAAAAGGGTAACAAACTTAAGGTACGCGGACGACATAGTGCTAATGGCAAGCACAGAAGCAGAACTGCAAGATCTGGTGTCTCGCTTGGACAGGGAAGGTCGAAAGAAAGGACTGGAGATCAATATGGGGAAGACAAAGTGTATGGCGATGTCAGGGGAACAGTGTAACATCAAAGTGCAGGACATCATGATAGAGCAAGTGGACACATTCGTGTACCTAGGCTCACTCATAACAAAAGATGCTGAGTGTAGCAAGGAGATAAGAGTAAGAATCGCGAGAGGACATGGAGTAAGTGCAGATCTGAAGAAACTGTGGAAAAGCCATAACATCAAACTATCTACAAAGTTAAAGTTAATGAGGACGCTTGTATGGCCAGTGATGATGTATGGTTGTGAGAGTTGGACATTTAAAAAGAGTGATGAAGATAGAATAAAGGCATTTGAAATGAAAGGTATAAGAAAAATCCTCGAAATATCATGGACTGAGAAGAAAACAAATGAATGGGTTCTGGAGACGGCTGGCGTAGAAAGGAGTCTACTGGAGTCAATTAAAGGAAGGAAGTTGTCATACTTCGGGCACATCATGAGGAAACATGGAGACTGCTTAGATAAGGAGATTATGCAAGGAACGATTCCGGGAGCAAGATCAAGGGGAAGACCCAGGAAGAGGTGGTGGGACAACATGTGTGAATGGACGGGATTATCAACAGAAGAATTGTTGAGAGCAACCGAAGACAGGAGAGGATGGAGAAGAATTGTCCAAAATGCGACCAACCCTCGTGTCGAGGAAGGTTGAAGGCAAGGCAAGGCTTTTGACGAACATTTTACCAACCCTCATACGAACAAGCGAAAAACCGACTTAATTTGAACAAAGGGGTCTAAAATAGCTTATATGAATAGTCTGGGTTTTTCTGGGGGGTTTCGGAAGGAAATCTGGGTTTATTTCTGAAGCCTCAATGGCAACACTGCTAATAATCTCTTTGTCATCCGTCCCTCAGTCTCTCCCTATGTGGTTATTCCCTCTTCGCCTCCCTCCTTCCTCCCTCTGTGGTTATTCCCTCCCTCCCTCCCTCCCTCCCTCCCTCCCTCCCTCCCTCCCTCCCTCCCTCCCTCCCTCCATCCATCCATCCATCCATCCATCCATCCATCCCTTCCATGTCATTCACTCATCCATATGACCATACGGTTGCAAAGAGACGCATCCATTCACACACATATCGAGTAGCATGTCCGTCTTTGTCCTCGTCTTTGCACCTGCAGTGTGTCTATGGCTATATATATAATTATGCGACCTGAAGCGGCGGACAAACCGACAGCCAGCCGATACTTTGGTACTTGGTACTTGAGCCGAACTGAGTCAAGAGGACGAAGGCGGTTCTTATTGTTGTTGTTGCTGTTGTTGACGTTTACTTCGCCGTCATCGTCATCGTCATCGTCGTCGCCATCGTCGCTGTCGTCGTCATCGTCGTCGTCATCGTCGCTGTCATCGTCATCGTCATCGTCGTCGTCATCGTCGCTGTCGTCGTCATCGTCGTCGTCATCGTCGCTGTCATCGTCATCGTCGTCGTCATCGTCGCTGTCATCGTCATTGTCATCGTCGTCGTCATCGTCATCGTCAGCGTCGTCATCGTCTTCGTCGTCGTCACCATCGTCATCGTCATCGCTATCATCGTCATCGTCGTCGTCGTCATCATCGTCATCGTCAGCGTCGTCGTCGTCGTCGTCGTCGTCATCGTCGTCGTCAGCGTCGTCGTCGTCATCGTCATCGTCATCATCGTCGTCGTCATCGTCATCGTCATTGTCGTCATCGTCGTCATCGTTATCGTTATTGTCGTCGTCCTCGTCATCGTCGTCGTCGTCGTCTGTGCAACTGCAGACAGAGGAACGGGGACCGACGTGCAAGGAAGGACTGTGTGCTTCGTGTCACGTCCGTTGTATATCAGCGATGTGTCAAGGACAGCGGCGCGGATGTCCTCCGAGCGACCTGCGCCGTCCGCTGAGAACTTACCGTGGGCGGCGGCGGCGGCGCCCGTCATGATCGACCTCTGTGTCGTCTGCAGCGTCGATGATTGCGAGGTGTGCGGATGGCGCCAGGACTATAGGACGGCGACATTAGACGTCGATCCCGATGAGACATCCATTGCCTCACAGGCAGCGATCGATGTATGACCTATGCGCGTAGTATAGCCTATATAGGGTAGTACCGTAGTATGGTGACTAGGCTACATATTATGACACAATAGCCATATATATACATGTATCTATATATGGTGTCAAGTATTGCGATCAATTAGATAGAAATATATATATGTATGCATAATGCATATATATATATACACAATTACACATGTATATATATATATATGTATATATATATGTATGGTGTCAGGTATTGCGGTCAATTAGATGGAACTATATATATGTATGTGTATTTATATGTATATTTATGGTGTATATATATACTACGCTACATGTTATGACACAATAGCCATTATATATAAATATGTATGCATATATAGGCATATAATTATATATGGTGTCAGGTGTTGCGATCAAGTAGATAGAACTGTGTATGGATAACAATTCAATAACAAAACTATTGTATATAGCGATCAAGTTTTTAAGACAGTTCAATGTCGACAACGGATGATTATATGTTTTTATCTGCTATCAATCGAAGGTCTTTTAAAAAGTGCACAAGGCAACAGGAATCTGATCAGAGGCACGCTCCGTTGGAAGTTGAATTAGATGCATTTCAAGCGTCAATTGAAGCACTTTGTGCGGAACTGCAAGTCTCCGTAAATAGAAGCACGAAATTCCCAGGGACCGTGACAGATGGAACATTCCGTCCGTTGACCATTTTATCTCTTGTGCTCAATGTTAAGGTCCAGCGATCCCTCTGAGCAATGAATGAGCAGGAATTGAGCAATGAATTAGGAGAAAATGAGCAATTAATGAGGAGGAATTCAGCAATGAATTAGGAGGAATTGAACAATTAATATTGAGGAGGAATTGAGCAATGAATTAGGAGAAAATGAGCCATTAATGACGAGGAATTGAGCACTGAATTAGGAGGAATTGAGCAAAGAATTATAAGGAATTGAACAATGGATTAGGAGGTATGGTGTACGGACCATTGCTCATAGGTTGATTGCTCATAGGCTTATTACTCATAGGCTTATTGCTCATACGGCTTATTGCTCATAGGGTCTTTTGCTCATAGGTATTTTTGCTCATACGGCTCATTGCTCATAGGGCTTATTGCTCATATGGCTTATTGCTCATAGGCTTATTGCTCATATGCTGTCACAAATAGTAGAGTGCAGTTATAGAAAAAAACATTGATTGAAATGGAAACATTTACTAGCTCATGTAATTGATCAAATGTAAAAACAGTTCAACTTTTTAACTACAAGAGTGTTCATTTCTAGAAGGGAAATTCGGAGTTTCCAAGCGGGGTGGCACAGTTATTAGTTCGCGCCTTCAATTGTTTGACTTCATAATTTGCTTGATTAACAGTTAATGTCTTGTTTATACCACCTATATGATGTCCATGGACTTTATAATTGAGCATTGTATTAGTCTACCAACGCTAATTGTCCCTAATTGATAAGCACAAGCTAAGGCGTGAAGAGGGTCATCGATATAGCAAACGGTATAATTATTTGTTTTAAACCTAGGCCAAAGTTCGTTTATTTTAGACATATGAGCAATGAGCCTATGAGCAAAAGGCCCTATGAGCAATCAGCCATATGAGCAATAAGCCTATGAGCAATCAGCCTATGAGCAATCAGCCATATGAGCAATAAGCCTATGAGCAATCAGCCTATGATGATGATGACGACGACCACCCCTCTGATCCTACGGTACCTGCCTCCGCATCTGCTGCCATCTGCCCACTCAACGAAGGTGCAAGGATCTTGCGGTGTCACAAGTACGTAGGGTCCCTACACTCTACAACTCTATAATAATAATGGATGCATTATGCATGTATCTATGCATGTATGCATGTATGCATACATCTATGCATGCGTGTGTACGATTGTATGCATGTAACTAATCGGGTAAAGAACAGTGTCCACTTCTGCATGTCTCTGTCTGTCTCTGTGACTCTGTCTGTGTGCGTCTCTCTCTCTCTCTCTCTCTCTCTCTCTCTCTCTCTCTCTCTCTCTCTCTCTCTCTCTCTCTCTGTCTCTGTCTCTGTCTCTGTCTCTGGTCGTCTGACGCAATAACCCAGACATTTCCAGGGATCGTTTGTTTGCCATCTACGGGGAGACCGCATTACGGGGGGAAGACCGCAATACGGGGGGAGACCGCATTATGGGGGAGACCGCATTACGGGGGAGACCGCATGACGGGGGAGACCGCATGACGAAGAGGACCGCATTACAGTCTCCCCGGTCGTGGACTCCGAGATTTATCGAGACCTCCGTGCCCCAGTCCTGCAGATAATGGCGAAACTCGAACCGTGTGGCAATAAATACGAAGGGTGATTAAGACCACCGATTGCCCATGCAATGGCATGCAGTGTCGACCCGTGTACATGAGACACGCTGTCATATCGATTTGCTTATCTGAAACCTTGAAGAAAACCCCTGGAGGGCGCTTGTTCATAGGTCAAAGATCGTAGGTCAATCCCAAGAGTCGAAGGATCTTGGGTCAATTCCCCTCCCCCTCCCCCACCCCCATATAATTTACGAAAATGCATGGACGCAAAAATGCAGCTCAATAAATTGTTCATTCCTTGGTAGCCTAACAATTCACTTGTTCGCTAGGACTTATCCCGCATGTTAGCTGCTTTGCAATGCGCATTTGTAACGGCATGCTTGTGTTACGGAGCCGTGGGGCGCGGTGGTGTGGTGGTGGCGTTGTTGCCTTGAAGCCGGAAGGTTCGGGGTTCGAATCCACCTCGAGTCGCCGAGTAGGGACCTTGGGCGAGTCCTTCACTCGCAATTGCTCAGCGCTTCAGCGTGAAACACAGAGACGCAGTGTCCGCTCTGCAGTCAGGAGCGCCCATGGGCGCCCGCACATAGGAGCAAGGGGGGGGCAGTTGCCCCCCTGGAAAATTGAAACCTATGTTTTTTTAACTACTACTTTTGGGTTTTTAACAAATTTCTTTTCATTAATGCACCAATGATACAAATGATACAGACAATGAAAGTCAGAAATCCACATTTAGAGATCTCTATAGAAATAAACATGCTTTTAGAACTTTCTGCCTTGCATGTTCAAGCTCTTTTTAAAAACTCTTACAATGGCCATTGGCTTTCAACCTTCCTGTGGGCACCCATGCAAACAGCAGGCCTATCGATTATGGCCTGCTTAAGTGGAATACAGCTGTAATGCAATTAATCACAACTGCAAAAAATTAAATACTAACGCAAAAATTTGAGCATTTCTCAAAGTACACTGAATCAGGGAGATCTGCTTATTCACCAGCATTGTAATTATATAAACCAAGTCCGCTATAAGCTAGGCTCCATTTTGTCCATTTAGTAAGCTGCCAGTAGGCTACAGAATCCAGGGAGGTCAAACTGTAGATAAACTTGGCTCTGGTTATCACGCTTAAGGATTTACACCCAAAACTGACAAAGAGATCTGTTAAAAAGAATTGATACCCACACTCAGCCTATCCTCAGATCCTCCACCTTCCTAAACGACACCCGCATTAACAGTTACTCTGGCCCTCTGGCTACTCTTGGGAATAGGCTTCTGACTCGATGCAGAACATGTGAAGCTGCTGGTGCCCTGCGATTGGCTTTCGAGTGGCGCTTTAAAAGCAGCTAAAGGAGCACTTGCCCCTTGAAAGCTGACACCCATTTTTCGATCATTCGTTCATTCTATGAAATTATATAGCGCACCTTTAGGAAACTATCTTTTTAACATAGATCTGCTATTTGATTTGTAACAAATTTCTAAGGAAACTATTCATATTAAAAATTATGTACAAAATGAAACTGAGAAATTTGTATGAGAAACCTCTTTGAAAAACACCCGTAGGCCTATTCCTAATTTCCATGCAGCATTGCATTTTCAAGCTCTTGCTACTACAAAATTTAATCCTGACTATCGTAAAATTTTTGCCCCCCTGCGAAAATTTCTGCGAGCGCCCATGGGAGCGCCTATGAGTACTGAGCTTGAAGGTGCGCTTTAGCAAGTGCACGTGCAATTTTTTTATGATGCAAATCAATATAAATTGTCGCAATCATTACTGTTATTATTATTGTAATATTGTTATTATTGCTGCTATTAGTATTGTTATCATTATGATTATTTTCATCACTGTTATTACCATTATTGTCATTATCATTACTACCATTATTATTATTATTATTATTATTATTATTATTATTATTATTATTATTATTATTATTATTATTATTATAATTTTTATTTCTTTAATTTTTTTTAAAGTATACAGGATCCCTCAGGGACTTCGCTACCGCCTAATATAAAATCACAGTCTGGAACGGCCCTATTCTTATTATTATTATTATCGTCATTATTATTATTATTATTATTATTATTAGCATCATTGTAATTATTATTATTAACTATTGGCATCACACTCCTTCTAACAGCCAAACCAAATCGTCCATCTCCACTCTTCCTAAAGTTATACCATTACATTCAACGCATTGCAAGACTTCATCCACATGCAGTCTGCTCTCAATTAATTATTATCGCCTTTGACCACCGCCTCACTTTCCACCAACTGGAGTCATATCAAGTACACTCCTATCCCATTGAGCATAGCATGCACGTAGCAATTCAGTCGACTACCACTCGATGCCACCACCACCGCTAGATTGCACCACCACCGCTAGATTGCACCACCATCGCTGGATGGCATCACCATCGCTGGATGCAACCACCACCACCGCTGGATGGCATCACTCCATATCGAATCGTTCACTACTATCATCGGACGTTGGTCGTCTGTTTTGACGTGTCTGTCAAATACGATTATTTATAATTATATTACACGACTGTAAGTTTGTAACGACGCTAAAGCTTATCCGACATTAGCTGCAGCCTGCAGCCTTCAAGCGTTAAACGAAACGATAAATTAATGGTCGCGATTGGAGGAGAACACACGTAGTACTCCCCTATAGGTCCACTATATCCTCCCTGATGTCCAGACCAACCGCAGACTAATCACTCGGAACACTAAGTGATATAAACAATGCCTCCCTCCCTCCTTCCGCCCGTCCGTCCCTCCCACCGTCCCTCTCTCCGTCCGTCCGTCCGCTGCACTTTTCGGACCCTGTTTAAAGGCTGGACATTATCATTGTCCAGGGTGCTTCGTTGCACTTTGCACTACTTTCTCCTGAGTCCTGACATGCGCGCGCGTGGACAATTAGACATTCAGTGTAGCAAAACACCCTATTAATTTTTATACTAATCGAACGATAGCTTGAAGCTCTTCATTATATTGTTTCCTGATCATGAAGGGCTTCAAAATATCGTTTGCCTATTATATACCCACCCTAGATTGATTTCTTGTTCGTCTGACTGCTATATGCAATGTTTGAGCACTGACCTTATAAAAGTATTTTGATCTTCCACTATTCTAATGCAGTGTCATTTGAAGTGTCCATCAATCAAAGGTTTGTTTATTATGACAATGACGCCACTCGTGGAGTCAATAAATTGTATTGGATTCAATATATAGCTACTCTACTCTATATAGTGGTGCAGTAGCAGACCTATTCTCTGACGTAATCATGCTCGAATTCAGGTGGCTGCTAAGGGTGTTATAGCACCTGGGACCGCAGTGCTAAGGGACCCGCATGCAGTTATAAATATGTGCACTGGCAGATTGTCAGAGAGAGGGTCATTGAAAGGTTATAACAGCACCAGAGCCCGCACAAGCCTTAATGCGACCCAGGACGTATTCATGCACAAATCACCTTTAGTTTGTATATATTGAGGCGATATTTAAAGAATATAGCGTGCACTACATATTAGGGTGTCCCAAAAAATATTTTATTCGAAATTTTATATGCAGTCCCCCTAAAAAGTTTCCACATGGTCCCATAATAACACCTGTAAAATTTTATGACACTACAAAAATATTTAGGGGTCCCCCAAGCCACCCAAATTTTACCCATATTGACACAATTTGCGCCTGATGTGTCCAACTTCTAAATGCCTTTAGATCTCAACCCTTGATCCTATTGCAACAAATTTAATACCATTGGAAAGCTCTTAAATGGTAGGATTTACAGGTATGTAACTTTATTGGATGCAATGGATATTTTTGGTATAGTATTACGCTCAAAAATGCAAAAATCGAGGAAAATTCGAGATTTTTGAACTTTCACAGTATCAGTATACTCACAACTAATCATTGGGAGTTGTCATTACAAACACTTGATCATGTAACAAGTCACAGTTTTAAGCATCCATACCTTCATCTGCTTCAGGTTAAGAAATTCTGAGGGGCTGAGGGGTTCAACCCCTATTTTTTCCTAGGACCACAAAGTGAAGTCTTAATTGCACACCCCATGCAGCTACACACAAATCAACGTCTGGTCCTTTATTTTTTCACTATTCTCATACTGATCTGCTTATTCTACATCACTGCACACATCTCAAATTGTTCTTCAGTTCTACGTTCTACATTTAAGCCTATACATGTCAGCAAGATTGTCACGATTGCGGTTAGAAAACATGTGCCTATATTTTTCGATAACTTGTACGAGAATTTGTCTCCGATCTCCGTTCTTCGCTATTGTTGAACTGAAATTCTGTATCAGATTTCGTCTAACATGGTCATTTACACAGACCAAGTTATGAAAAAATCACACGTGGTCTTATACGATTGGCTAAGCTTATCTCGCCACTCTTTCACTGAAATATTGAGAAAACTATCATTGAACGCAGTATAGTCCGGAGAAAACTTTTAGGAAGAGATAACCCCTCTATTCCACATGGACGAGACAATCACTGAAAGAACAGAGAGAATTGCTATCTCTTATATCTTAGGTACCAAGAATTATGTTGCATCATTTACAGACTTGTCGTCTAGAGCAACATCGTCAGAATTATAGCCTAAAACTTTGGATTAATTCAATGAGAGCAGTTACTCTACATGAGAACACAGCCTGACTGTAGATGTCAACCACAAATCTGAGAATTGCTGGAGTTGGATACCCTGTAGTTCACGGTCGTCAACTGTATAATGTGATTCGTTTTCATCATAAAGAGCAATTCGATCTATAATCGCCTTACCCATCCAACTCACTCTGTGATGGGCACCAGGCTTGCGAACTGCTACAGAGTTGCTCAATCCAACTATGGATACCAAGAGCTGAGGAAATTCTTGATTTCATAATTAGAGGATGGCCACGCTGAAGCTGTTCAGCAACGAATTCCTATGATTTGTTAGATGCAGACTGCAGTAGCATTGATCGAGGGTTTGGTTGATGGTGAACCAGATTGGAGCATTCATCTGTAAATGGCTTGCAGAGCTTAATTACAGACCATTGATGGACAAACGTTACCAAGGACACAAAGAATGCACCAGGCAACTGGACTTTAAAGATTTCTGTAATGTCAACAAGATGTTACGACTGATGGCTGAAGTAGAATGGTGCAAGGCACTGCAAGCTCTATTCAATATGCAGTTATTCAAGGCCGTTGTCTTAAAGCATCTGCCAGTAATTAATGCATAACACTGACACCACTTCAAAGGTTCCAAACTGCAACCGTTGATTCCTGTCCTGGTCGGACCCCAGAAGTCAACTTTGACACACCAAAATTTTAGTACTTACACCAACTAGAGAAGAAATCAGGATGGGCAATCTGCTAACTTTATGCATATTAACCACTCCAGTGATGATTGTCATGTAGAGGTAGCAGCCTGCAATCCCAGTGTACGACAGATTTACATCATTGGTTTGCTCGAGAGCTTAACTGTCGTCCTTATGCTTGAAAAACCTTACTCACAAAGACAATAAGGTTGCATGTTTGTAGAATATAGATTTTAGTATTTCAGAGCTATATAATGATATTAAGCAATACATAAGCACGCTAGTGGGATCAAAGTGTGGACCTCCGAAATTTTCAAACTCAGTGACGTCGTACGTATAATTTGTGACAACATGAACAAATTTTATGAGCTTTGGGGGATCTCTAAATATTTTTAAAATGTCATGAAATTTGGCAGGTATTATCATAGGACCATAAGGAAACTTTTTGGAGGGACTGCATTTCAAATTTCAAGAAAAATATTTTCCCTGTGCAATCGTGGGACACCCTACTACATATACTTCATTATATTCTCATTGACAGTAAGCCTATATAAAATTAATTATCATCGTATTCGTACAAAATTCCAAAATAGTCGCCCAACGGTATCATACGTAACTATAGGCAAATAGTCATCATCAGTGGCAGTGCTGCTAGTAAGTACGTGGCTTGGTATAGTTATCATGCCACGCGCTTATCTCTGATACTACACAGTCTTCAATCAGATGCACAGCAAGCAGCAGCAGAGGCAGTATCCAAAGCAGCAGCCCAGGCAGCAGCGGGTGATTTCTTTCACGTTTGTAACTCGCGCAACTCGTTTAAGTTAATACACACTCGAAACTCGCAACTCGTACTCGTGACAGTTGACGTGGGTCAACCACAACATCTCGTGGCGTCCGAAGAAGCACTTAAATGGCCACCCAGACTGCAGTCTGTTTATGAATTCCGGGATCTTGCAACGATGACATGAATGAATGAAGGGAGACCTAGCGACCGTCTAATTAGGCCTACCGGTGGTCATGATAAACTTCACATGCCCCTTAAATCGGCCACCAGTGGCACCAGGGTCTATAAATGAGATGGTTGTGTCTGATCGAAACCACTCTAATGCGTTTGGCCCTATAAAGAAGATGTATGCAAAGTCACCGGGTCACAGAGTCTGGGCCTCGAACATCTATAACTGCTAAGCCACCTTGGGCTTAAATATTATTGCCTTCTGCCTCTTGAAGTTAATAGCCAGTCAACTAAAGTTTCTCAGCTTTGGAAAGTTTAAATTTACCGCGCTGTATGCCTACAACCTGGACATTTGATGCAGTTTGCAATCACTCAGTCACAGTCTCAGTACATATTATCATATACAGTCGGCCAAAGCTGATATAGGAAGAACGTGGGAAACATTAATTTGTCACATATAGCGCAATCATTTTCAGTAAAATGATAAAAATTCCTCCCTCAGGCAATCTGACGTCGGAAATATTGTCTCATTTGAACATTCTGTTACACTCTGTCTGCCTGCCTGTCTGTCTGTCTGTCCGTCCGTCCGTCCGTCTGTCTGTCTGTCCGTCTGTCTGTCTGCCTGTCTGTCTGTCTGTCCGTCTGTCTGTCTGCCTGCCTGTCTGTCTGTCTAAAGGCAACCTGTGTGCCTGAATGCACACGAGCATATAATAGTCAAATATAGCCTACGTGATTTCAAATTAGAAAACCTGATGATAACAAACTATAATGATGATGGTCTTCGATTTCGTCGTCCGCGTCATGACGGTGATAATGACAATGATGATTATAATCATCATGATGGTGAATTCGTGATGATGTCCTTTCTGTACGCAGATGAGAATCCAGTCTCAGCAGCCGTTGATGCGGAGAGGGCGCTGGAGCGCAGAAACAGAGAAGGGAGTGGAGGAGGAAGCGGAGAGAGAGGCGATGGAGAGAAAAGTGGGAGACGTCGACGGAAGCGTTCCATCAGCCTGGAAAGGAACGTGGAGACCCTCGTTGTTGTCGACAAGAATATGATGGAATATCACAGAAACGAAAACATTGAAAACTACGTAATCACCATCATGAACATGGTATACTGTTATAAATCACCATCATGAACATGGTATACTGTTATAAATCACCATCATGAACATGGTATACTGTTATAAATCACCATCATGAACATGGTATACTGTTATAAATCACCATCATGAACATGGTATACTATTATAAATCACCATCATGAACATGGTATACTATTATAAATCACCATCATGAACATGGTATACTGTTATAACCCTTCATCTAAAACTTTTCCTGGCATTTCATGTATACGGCCTGATTAGCCCTAATAAATGGCGCACAGGCTATATATAGCTTCCTATTTTCTTTATCCGTTAACACCCGTGAACTGCTATGACAAATGAAATTGTAGCAAGAACTTGTATTTTTGCCTACTTATAACCTAAAGCTTTAATCTATGCTGTCACTGACTAATCTGTTTGTGAGGCGCCCTTGTAGCGGTATGGCCGCGTAACGGCGCCATATAAATTGTCGTTATTATCATTATTGTTCTAATTAATGGTGATAAGCTCTTTTAACTTTGCTCCTTCGCTATTTTGCGGGTCTATAATTCCGATGTGTCGAACAGTTGCTATGCATAAGCCTATAACCATGGATACATGCATGAGTATAGGCCTAACCAATGGTATCATAATAACATAATATGTGTTCATATAATATACAGGCTACACACACATAAAATTAACGCATAGAATCATTACGAGTAATCCGTGTTTAGTCATCAAAATAGAATACCGTCCCAAAATTACTATAAACAATTTAAATGAAAGTTGCATCATAATTTAAAAAGAACTCTCATCCTGTGTTTTGAATCTGCGAATCAGACCTTTGAGGAGTATATGCCTACATCACTGTGCTACATGCATGTTACATGTATATAGTAGGCCTATAGCTGCTGTGGATCGAAAGTATTCCTTTGAATTTCAAAACACTTATTACCTAAGTTCGTTAATTGAGGTTTGCTGTTATAATATAGGCCTATGCCAACGCATCCACGTATCTGCAATCTTGATTGCGTGTCTATTAAATTTCGTCTATAGACGGTCTATGCCAGCATTGCGTATTGCGTAGTCTAAGCTGATAACCTACATGCAGTGATTCCGTTAAGGTCTGAATTCTTGGAGTCACGGACGCATCACATCAAAAAAGTTGGAGTCCACGCCAAATGGAAGAGAGTCATGGACTCCACACCCTTCCATTTTTGGAGTCCCATCAGTGGCGGCGCCAGGATTTCAGTTTTGGGGGCTGAGCCCTCGCAGAGGAAATTTTCCGTTTTCATCTGCCAAAATTTCTGACGACCTTTTTTAGTCATCCTGCCGAAATCTCATGGAAATTTTTCATGAAAATATTTAAGGTTTACATGTCAAAAAATGGATGGCCTTTTTAAAGGGTGGCTTAATTAGCCCCCGGGTTGCCTTTTATAGGGGGGTTCCAGAGGTAGGGTAGATTATTACGAATCACAGGCCTATAGGCCTCAGAGGTCAAATAGGCTGTAGGCCTTAGGTTATAGCCTAAGTCAACGTGCAGTAGAAGTTATAGTTTTTAAATTTTGAGAACAAATTAACAGCCATTTAGAAGCAAAAGCTGTTGTTAGAGCATAATCAGATTGCATCATAGATTCATATTGAATTAATATTGACTGGAGAGCGCCTCTGAGAGGAATATACTTGAAGAGGCGATATATATATATATATATATATATATATATATATATATATATATAGGCTTAACTTCTTGAAATGAATGAATGAATGTAGAGCCTGAGAGAGTTAAAATGCGATTGTCGCCAACAATTAAGGACATCGATTTCAAAATAAAGAGGAACATTTTTTGAACACTAGCCTATAACCAGTAGCCTACCAATCTTCCCGACAATAATTTAGACTTTTCAAAGAAAATATTTTAGCATTTCCTTTTTCATTTAATTTTCCTCATTTTAAGATCTATACGACGACGGTCATCAGGATACATTTTAAGCCAGGATCGATCGAACGCTCATGGGAACGATATAGGTTACATAGGCCTTTAGCCCATTATACATGTAGGCTATGTAGGCTACGTCACTCACTAACAAAGAAATGAAATATTCATAAATAGGTCTTTGCATAAATTATTCATCACCAGTCAGTGTGTGTGTGTTCTTTTTAGTTCAATGAATACGCAAATACGCAATGCATAAACTGAGACAGTGACACAAATATGGACCCCACGGTATTTTTTATTGGTGTCCCGTGGACGCATCGTTAATTTATTTGTGCGTCCATCCACAACTTCGGTGCGTCCATGGACGCACCACTTTTATTTTTGTGCGTCCGGTGTCAAAATTTGTGCGTCCGGGACGCACGGACGCACACTAACGGAATCACTGCCTACATGTATACCTTGACCAATAAATAGGTCAATATCTTTCTATGCCTTTACTTATAGTCTGTATATGATACTCCATGCATCTACTTAACCCACTTTTTCCTTATGATATAATTATGCTCATTATAGCAACTGTTATCCAGTTACTGCATGGTAGTTTGAGTAATCTATCTATAGCTGCTCCATAATGTTTTAGTTGAGAAATTGCTTCACAAAGCAGCAACTTAATATGCAGCTTCTTCTTTTCCTCCTGCCTTGAGTGACTGGATAAGCATAGCACTAGTATTGGCTGAATAGCGAGATATTACTGGCATTTTCGTCACGACATCTTGTCACGTGGTGTTGCTGTACGGATCCAAACCATAGATGCTGCATCCAGGTTTATTATATCTATGGTCCAAACAGGTGGCGACGATGTATCATGACGCAACAACTGGCAACGCCATCAACATCGTTCTCGTCCGGATTATCTACCTTGAACAGGACGAGGTGAGTAGCATATATATAGGCCTAGCACACGTGGCTTCAACGCACACGCACCCCAACTAACCCTACACACTCACTCACTCACTCACGCACCCACCCACCCACCCACTCACTCACTCACTCATTCCTACTCTCCTATCACTGCGGCATTTTACACCCCGTAATCCAGATTCACTTCAATATCATCACTGCATGCTAGCCTTTTATGTATGTATAATTGTATATAATTATATAAATATTACTAATGTATATATATATGTATTTGCATAATTTATATGTATATATATGTATATGTATATATATATTATAGGCCTACATAATCTCACATTTGCAGGCGTAGGCCTACCGTATAACGGACAAGTGTCTATACTCTATATATTAATTTGTATTATATAGTACATGCATTCTCAAAACACACAACACAATTTTTTAATTGTAGACCTTAATTGCAGACCTTTCACTAGTGAGATTTATAATTGACTTGAAGAGAATAATTATATAGCGATAAATGTACATATATATAGGCCTAAATTAATATTTGTAGCCTATAGGCCTAGCCGTGGTTCAACTTCATCTCCCGAAATTTCAGTTTACCAGCAATTTTCTTTTGGGCTTTGTAACAAAGTATACCGTACTTCAAACATGAAAAAGTCTTTAATATTTTTGTGAAGAAACTTTAAGTAGTCATTGTTTGATGATTTACATAAAGAACATGTTATAGACGATAGGCTATAGGATTAAAATTTGGACTGTTCGGAGGCCAAATGTGTCAGAAATGAAGCATGGTGTCTCTCTTGTTAGCATTTCGATGGTCTATCTGGCTCTGTGGGCTCTGTTCTGTAGAAAAAGAAAATAGCCTGGTGCTACCGTCTATAGATTTCTGATAACAGGTGAAAGATGCTGTGACAGCAGTATGTTGCGATAATATACCCCGTTAATTTTTACTCCAGGATCACTCAAAGTCAAAATTGGGAACTATCAAGCGTCGAAACAGCAACGAACTTGCTGAAAACTGAAATTTCGGCAGATGTAACTATAGGTCGAAGATAAAACACATTGCAATAACCCTGAGACGCCTTAGCTGGAAGTAGGAAGAACGAGTGTGGTTGTAGGCCTATCTGTGCCTGCAGTGTAGGCCCTATACTGTATCCATGGTTGTATGTATATGTATATTTGTACCTACATGATTCAGCCTCAAACCCATCCGTGCTAAATCCTATACCGTAGTCCTTGTAATCCGTGAGCTATATTTTTTAACGTCATTGACCAACCATTAGGCGCCTATACTTTTGACTCTTGTCACAGTTTCTACACGCGAGCACTCGTCTGTCCGCGTTACCTTAATGTATGGACAACTTGTCAAATCCATCGACCGTTGGCCTATATAATATAACATTATGGTTCAATAACTCTCAAGCCGCGCGCTCCGCATTTATTGTACGCGTCGCGTGTACACTGTGCATAGTATACGAAGGTCTAAGTTGAAGTAGTAAATTGTTAATCTGTCGTCTTCTAGCCGGTGTCGCGTGACAGAGTCTCCCCCTAAAAGTCTCCCCACGAAGAATTATATTTCGAAAACAGAGTCTCCCGGCGGATCTGTTTCAGGATAAATATTATTCGCCTCCATTCCTCGGAGACTATGGTATATTCTTAAATAAAGTCTACAGGTCGAGAGAATGAAATTTCCGGTCGAGACTCGAGATAATGAAATTTCATGCACCCGCTGCTGAAATAAAGTCTCCCCCGTTGAAATAAAGTCTCCCCGTTGAAATGTGTGACATGTGTTAAATGGGCTACAGTCACATTAAATTTACAGATATGCAGGCTAAACCACTAGTTTGCGTTGCTAAATTATTTAGCAAGAACATACGTTCCAAAGTTACTAACTTTTATGTAAGAAAAAATTATTCCAATTTAAAGTTTCCGTCAGAGTAGGGCTATGCTCTGTTTGAGGGGCACTTTAAACGGGGGAAACTATATCGCGACACCGGCTTCCTGACACGTGACTGCTGCAGTGTATGCGGCTATCATGTACATTGTACAATACATGTACAGCGAGAAAATTCTCTGTTTGAGGGGAACTTTAAATCGGAGATAATTTATATCGGGGGAGACTATAGTGCGACACCGGATGCTGACACATGACAGTTGGAGTATAGCCTATAGTATAGGCTATTGCATGTACAATGTACATGTACATGCAGGGGCGGATCCAGCGGGCAAATCTAGCCATGCCCCCATTTAGAAATTTCCTTATTTCTCACTGCAGCTATTTTGTCGGGGAAAGTGGACGTGCCACCCCCCCACCCCCATCAGTTTCGTAAGCCATCCCCATGAGGTTCAGTGGACAAAGGTGACAGAGAAGACAGAGAGTAAAAGAGAGAAAAAGTAGTGCATGACTAAAAAATGGTCATCAGCTATTTTTGCGGGGAAAATGGTATTTTTTGGGAAATGGTAACTTTGGCCCGAAATTTCAGCGAAACGACTAAAAAGGTCATCAGATCCTACGGCGACGAAATTTTTTCAGAACCAAGATTTTACGGCAAAAGACCACAACGAAAATTTCTCTAAGACTCAAGTAGGGTTACCATAAGTGCTCAGATGAAAAAGAGGACACACAAAATGTTCATCCGGTTACCATCCCGTAGCCGGCTCCTACGGCTACGCCAATGTTAAGTGTTGTACAAATATAAGTAACGTTAAACTACACAAAATTTTGTTCTTATTGTGCATGGTTTCAATTTAAACTTCATTGAGTGAGTGTTCAGTACTCCAGCACTTCAGTTCACATTGCATTGCTGTCACTGATTGAACGCAGACACAAAACAGTGACAAATTCGTCGCTTTTCGAACCCAGTGTTATTAAAAAAGTTTTTGCTTTGGCATATATGAAGTTCCCCGAACACTCTTAACATGCTTCGGCGTTTCGACATGCGCCTTTAGCTCCAGTGCACCACTGCACCCTTATTGGCAACTGACATATAAGTTCCGCTGCCGCATGTCAAACATTTAGCTTATCAGCCATAACGACCTGCATGCACGAAAACGCTTACGTTTCGGCATTTTTATGTCAATTTTTGTTCGTTAAATTTAAAAATTAATTATTTTATTTACAATTATCATTACGTAACTCGCGTTGTATTTATGCGTTTGGTTTACAAAAAATCGCACCAGGAACCGGACATTCAATGGTAACCATACTATTAAGGTAAATAAGCTTATTGCTGGCACGCGTGTTTAGTTCACGGAACGGAATAGTATATAACACGGAAAAGTAAGATCGATCAATCGATCGTGGATGGATGAGAAAAACCCGGACAAAAGCCATATTTCTGGAAAGCCGCCCGGACGCCCGGACAGGGGCCTAAAAAGAGGACATGTCCGGGGAAACCCGGACGTATGGTAACCCTAGACTCAAGGCCAACCCGTTTGGCCACCCCTTCGAAAATTTCTGTATGCGCCCCTGTGTACATGCATAAATGTATTATGACCTGTATGTATATATTCAAAGTGGGGCCATTTGAGCCCATATATCATTTGGGTCAAATGTCATGTATATATTATATATATATATGTATATATATATATATGATCCAAGAATAGCCATTAACGCGAAGGTTGTTCACTTCGACTGTTAATAGAAGAAATAGCGCATATATCTTGCGTCGTCGTCGTCGTTGCTGTTGTTGCTGTTGTTCTTTGCATTTCATATATGTTTTCCGTGTCTTCTAAGTTTTTCTGATCACATCCAGGGTAGCGCTGGTCCGAGGTTCGGTGATTTCCCTCCAATGGTTTCCAATCTCTGACAACGCACCGTTCCACCACCACCACCCACAAGAATCTCTTTTTCTGCTGTCCATCGTGGCTAATCAACCGAATTTTCTTGGAGTGTCCTCTTATGCATCGCTGTCGTCGTCAATCTTTGCGCCTAGATCGTCTGTGTTGATGACAACGACGACGATGATGATGATGATGATCATGATGAAGACGACGACGACGATGATGATGATGATGATGATGATGACGAAGACGACGACGACGATGATGATGATGATGATGACGACGACGATGACGACGACGACGACAATGATGATGATGATGATGATGATGATGATGATGATGATGATGATGATGATGATGATGATGATGATGATGATGATGACGGGGGTTGGGAGGGGAAATTTTCCCGAAAACCCAAATTTCACGAGTGGCGTACCGGTGTAGGGCGGAGTGCGGTTGGGAGGATGGGGTGGGGCGGGAGGGGTGGGGGGTGAGGGGTGGAGGAACCAAGGGAAAATTTCCCCAAAAACCCAAATTTCACGGTTGGCGCATCGGTGTAGGTCGGAGTGTAGTGGGGTGGGGTGGGGTTGTGGCCAGAAGCGGTTGAATCCTAAATTTTCCGGGCAACGTCGGGTACCCCAGCTAGTTATGTCCAGGGCTTAAAGTGTGCCTGGACGGTCATGGACGGCGTCCATGCACTTATTTTAAAATCTGAACACCGTCCTGCCACTTATTGGCCAGCACTGACTGGAAAGGTAAGGGGCGTCCAGGCACTTCTTTTGGAAAGGTAAAGGGCGTCCAGGCACTTATTTTTCCACACTTTTAGCACTGGTTATGTCATAAGTGGCATGTGGTTGTACGCTGCGAGAACCGTGTGCAATGCATGTAGCGATTTGCATGGAGTTGTGTATCATCAGCATAGAGGTGGATTTCTACCATGACGAGCGGCAATGGCTGACAGTACAGAGGTATAGAGAATGAAACGTATAGGGACTGCATGAGCTCAACGAACTTGCATGGCTGTGAAGGTCATGGTATAGGCCTATTATTGAGCTGCTTCGTTTGATATGTAGCCTATATTTGTGAGTGTACTCTCTATAATCTATATATAGGCTAACTAGCTTAATAATTGGACCTAATCAGCACGGTATATATCTATAGCTGCACATATATAATTAGACTATATATATACTGACATGACCACGTGACATTTATGCTTATTTATGACATACGCCGATGTGATCCCACATACGTGAAATTGACAACTGATATCGTTGACTGCTATATATATAATATCTAACAAGCACACTTTTTAAATTTCTCAACGCCAGATATAATTATTAAGCCGTGTCCAGAAAACAAGTTCATGCTCCTTAACGATAATTAATTATTGTATAGCCTATCTCTCGGTTGTCTATCCAATTTTAATTTATCGCCTTAATATGCCAACCATAGTCGCATAGTTGGACTAATCAGCTATAAGCATAGTCTACAGGGTGCGCCAAAAAAAGACCCCCCCTAGGTTTTTTGCCAATATTTTTACCAAAAGTAAGAATTTCCAAATGAAATTTTACAGGCTTATAGACAATTCATATTTACACATTATGACCAGATTTCATCAAAATATTTCAAACAAATCAAAAGTTATGAGTAGTGAAAGGAGGGCTGTTCAAGAACAATGGGGTCACGTGACCAGTGACGTCATCGGGGTAGGCCACGCCCCCTTGGCTGCCGGGCTATTAGGCCACGCCCCCTTGGCTGCCGGGCTATTAGGCCACGCCCCCTTGGCTGCTAGGCTATTAGGCCACGCCCCCTTGGCTGCTAGGCTATTATGCTAATCCGCTGGGCTATGGGCTATGGGCTATGGGCTACTGTGCTAAGCCGCTGGGCTATGGGCTATGGGCTACTGTGCTAAGCCGCTGGGCTATGGGCTATGGGCTATGGGCTACTGTGCTAAGCCGCTGGGCTATGGGCTATGGGCTACTGTGCTAAGCCGCTGGGCTATGGGCTATGGGCTATGGGCTATGGGCTATTGTGCTAAGCCGCTGGACTATGGGCTATGGGCTAGTGTGCTAAGCCGCTGGGCTATGGGACATGGGCTATGGGCTACTGTGCTAAGCCGCTGGGCTATGGGCTATGGGCTACTGTGCTAAGCCGCTGGGCTATGGGCTATGGGCTAGTGTGCTAATCCGCCCACCGCGCTACAGCCGGGCTATTGTGCTAATCCGCTGGGCTATGGGCTAGTAGGCTAATTCGCCCGCTCGCCCGCCAGCCAGCCGCTATAATCCGCCGACCAATCAGCGCTAAGCAGTGACACAGCGGCCTGTCAATCAAACGAGCAGCGACCCAACGACCTGTCAATCAAACGAGCAGCCTCGGAAAGCTGTAACCAATCAGCGCTAAGCAGTGCGCCAACGTGCTGTCAATCAAACGAGCAGCATCTGAAAGCTCTAACCAATCAGCGAACATTTACCCTACACAGGTGTTTATAGCTCCAGGCCATAAATATCTCCTTTGATCTATAAAGTCCAACGGTTTCCTTTGATCTAAATCTTTAATGACTTCTTTTATGGCCAACGGCATTCTTTAATGGCTTCTTTGATGTCCATCGGTTTCCTTTTATGATCTTACTAATGACTTTTTAATGACCTGCGTGCGCCTCTAATGAATTCCTTTGATGTCCAACGGCCGCCTTTAATGGCTTCTTTGATGTCCAGCGGTTTCCTTTTATGATCATACTAATGACTTTTTAATGACCTGCGTGAGCCTCCAAGGTAGACCTTTGATGTCCAACGGTCGCCTTTAATGACTTCTTTTATGACCAACAGAATTCTTTAATGACTTCTTTTATGACCTGTCGTCGACACCAATGTAGGGCTTTGATGTCCAGCGGACGCCTTAATGCCTTTATGACTTCTTTTATGGTCAATAGCCTTCTATGATGATGGCGAGCGAGAATCTTATTATCCAACACCCATGCTATAATATTGTTAGTGCATATAGCAATTTAACACACAAACTGAACATCCTTTCCTTTCCAATTCCTTATATTTTAGCCTTGTATACGTTAGAAACACACAAATTACTCACCCGACCATTCCAATTCCTTTTATTTTAGGCATGTATACCTTAGAAACACACAAAGTACTCAACCTTCCATTCTCTATTTGGAAATAATCCCGCTTATTTTAGACTTGTAGAACTTATAAACACACAGTCTTTTCAACTTGACCTGTTATGTCACTTTTAGGGATGCCACCCACCGTTTTTTGACGATTCAAAAACGTAACGCAACAAAAAGTAGGTTTTTGCCAATATTTTTGTCAAAAGTAAGAATTTCAAAATGAAATTTTCACCGGCTGATAGACAATTCATATTTACACATGATGACCGAAATTTCATCAAAATATTTCAAACAGAACAAAAGTTATATCACGTTTAGTGAGACCACCCTCGGTTGTTTGACGTTTTTGAATCATCCAAAAAAACGAGGGTGGTCTCACTAAAAGTGATATAACTTTTGTTCTGTTTGAAGTATTTTGATGAAATTTCGGTCATCATGTGTAAATATGAATTGTCTATCAGCCTGTGAAAATTTCATTTTGAAATTCTTACTTTTGGCCAATATATTGGCAAAAACCTACTTTTTGTTGCGCTACGTTTTTGAATCGTCAAAAAACGGTGGGTGGCATCTCTAAAAGTGACATAACTTTTGGTTTGTTTGAAATATTTTGATAAAATCTGGTTATAATGTGTAAATATGAATTGTCTATAAGCCTGTAAAATTTCATTTGGAAATTCTTACTTTTGGTAAAAATATTGGCAAAAAACCTAGGGGGGTCTTTTTTTGGCGCACCCTGTATATATTTATGGAGGCCCATATAATATTGATTCTAATTCTTTGGCGACATACGAGACGGTAAGTTATATATGAAAATGTATAGGGACTTCAAATAAGAGTGATTCAGAAAGCAATTATGTTATGAGGCTACTTTGATGCACTTATTTTGGAAAAATAAGAGGCGTCCAGGCACTTATTTTTCCACACTTTAAGCACTGATAAAAAGGTATAGGGACTCCAAACAAATAAAAGTGATTCAGAAAGCAATTATGTTATGAGGCTACTTTGAAGCGAAGGTTTGTAACGACAACACAAAATCTACATGTAAGTGCGTGGCATCAGCTTATTCACGAGCGCTGCATCGTGTTGGTATACCAGCAGAGTGTCCAAGCCTAGCAATCAAGAGACTAAAGAGAAAAGATGCGTCTGGGCTAGAAAGGTTGGAAAGCGTAGGACAGATGGACGAGTTTGGTTAGCACTAGGAATCCTTGACCTATATTCAATTATGGGAGCATATACGGGTTTAGCCTAACGATAAAGCATTGATTAAAATAATAAACCCTACGTAATCGCTGCCCGATATAATATAAGATTTCTCGTTCAAACCAGTCGATGTGATGCATGTTGCGCGCACGAGGCCAGGCTGCAGAGTATAGGCTATTCATATTTACTAAAATATGTCAACACGCGATAGAATCAACGTGTGCAAATAAGTAGCCTATCTGCTTCGTGTAAGTGGAGTGTTGTTCTTGAGCTGCTCTGATGCAATGCGTGTCATAAGCGTGCACTTGTTTGCCTGTGTGACGGTGTCACGAAATAGAGTATCCCCCGTATTAATTGTATCCCCCAAATTAAAAAAAGTCGAAAAAACCGCCTCCGCGTTTATTTTTTTGGGCAAATTAATTTTCATCTGCTCTGTTTTGAACAATGACACTAACAGGTATGTTTATTCCTACTAGATAATTTGTTTTGCCCTGTTTTAGAGCACTTAAAACATTCAAAACACTTAAGAACACTCAGAGTCACTAAATAAATTCGATTTACCTTTATCTGAGCATTGCTTAGGACACTTAAAACAATTAGAGTCACTTAAAATTTTGATTAGAGCCTAAAAAAATTATTGTGCGCATTTTTCAAAAAAGGGGATAGAAATGTTTATCCCACCGGATAGTATAGACCGGTTAATTCCATCCGGGGGATAGATTAATTCATTCCCCGGATAGCTTTCAGGGGGGATACTCCGTTTCATGACAACGGCACTCTTTGTCTGTCTGTCTGTCTGTCTGTCTGTCTGTCTCTCTCTCACTCCCTCTCCCTCTCTCTCTCTCTCTCTCTCTCTCTCTCTCTCTCTCTCTCTCTCTCTCTCTCTCTTCTCTCTCTCTCTCTCTCTCTCTCTCTCTCTCTCTCTCTCTCTCTCTCTCTCTCTCTCTCTCTCTCTCTCTCTGCAAAATGCCTACTTTAACGTGCACATGAATGAGCTGCCTGAATCGCAGGCAACCACATGCTTGAATAGTAAATGAATAGCGAATGAACGCGTGAATGAGTCGGTCCTGATTTTTTAATTAAGAGCTTCAACATACAGTTTCATAAACATACAAATACATATTGACCTTAAGCGAAAAAGTCTTTCACCTACTTTTCGATGAAGAGTTTTACGCTTAACTTAAGTATCTATTCGCATATGTTTTCTCCGCTGCCCAGATTCTCCTACGCTCATAACAACTCTCACGTACGGCCTACTTTTTCACAACTACTTTTCAGACCACATCATATACCAACTGAAAGATTTTCTATGCGTTACTTGCGCTGTTTGCTTTTCAGTGGCGAAAGTTCGCTAGTTCATTAGATTCATTACTGTGTGAATGACTTTGGAACACCATGGATCGCATGCACGAACGAACCTTATATATAGTCTAGGCTTGGAATCTCAAAAGAGCTCTAGAAATCACTGTTAGAAGCAAATCATGTAACAATTTGCTAACCGGTGTTTCTAGACTAATTTGACCCTGCTGAAAACGAAAATCGCGGTTAGCAAGCTGGATTTTTGGCCGTTCAATGGGAAAACAAGATGGCGGACAAAATGGCGGACACTTGCTTCAAATGGCTATAAGTAAAGTATTGTATGTGACAGGAACACGATTTTAGACTCTAAATTAAGATTATAGGGTGCAAGGAATACAATGGAACCAAATACACATATGTAGCACTGCAAGAAAATCAAAATGGCGGACAAAATGGCGGCCAGAATCTTAAAATGGCTGTAAGTGAAGTTATGTATGCAGTAGAATCATGATTTCAGGGTCTGAATCAACATTTTCGGGGTCAAGGAATGCAATGGAAGCAAGGTAACATATGTGGCATTGCACGGAAACCAAGATGGCGGACAAAATGGCGGACAAAATCTTAAAATGGCTATAGGTGATGTTATGTATGCAATGGAATCATGATTTCATGGTCTAAATGAACATTTTCGGGGTCAATGAATGCAATGGAAGCAAGGTAACATATGTAGCATTGTAAGGAAACCAAGATGGCGGACAAAATGGCGGACAAAATCTTGAAATGGCTATAAGTGAAGTTATGTATGCAATGGAATCATGATTTCAGGGTCTAAATCAACATTTTCGAGGCCAAGGCATGTGATTAAACCAATGTCACATATATAGCACTGCCTGGACACCAAAATGGCGGCCAAAATGGCGGCCAGATTCTTGAATTGGCTGTTAGTGAATTTCTGTATCTAATGAATACATCAATTCAGAATGTAAATGAGAATTTTCGGGATTAAGGAAAGTGATAAAATTAAAAGCACGGAATATATTATGTGACAGTGCCAGAAAACCAAAAACCAAAATGGTGGACAAAACTTCGACTGGCTATGAGTGATGTCTTGAACATATGCGATGGAGACTTGATTTCAGTCTGGACTAGTAATTTCCAGGTTATATGCTTCCAACAAAATCACATGCAATGTTATGCAGTGAAATTGTCATACCTATACATGTATATTAAAAATGTTTAGTAGCCTATGACTGCACTGCAGTTTAACTATTGCTGGCTTTATGTATATACAGGATGCATGCTTCAATGTTTCATAACTTGGCCTATCAATAGTTTCAACTTTTCATGACTTGACGGATATAGGGTACCGTAGAGTCAATTCAGGCCTTGTTGCTGTCAAAGCAATTACACCTGAGTACACATGACAAGATCGCACTTCGATAGCAGCAGGGCCTGATGTTGCGTTTGTCAACTTCACATGATTTGCTGTAGACAAACTCTATAATGTGGCTTTGGCGCACACTGGTAAAGATTACTTTCTTCCGCCACACTCCATCCGATGAAGGTGAGGATGATATCTGAACATCAATATCTAGAAAAATGGGTCTTTCCAAACTTACAGCTTGGTAATGAGCTCATAATGGAATGTTCCAAATGTAGAAAGTAAGTGGGAACTTTTAAGTAGTTTATTCATGCATTCTTTCAGCTGATTGCTGCTAAATATGTCATATCACATCCAGTTGTAGCATGAAGGACACTCAATTCTTCATAGTTACGTGATTTGGATGAGCTTCCGTTCCGCTGATGTTCCTGACATCACCAAAACACCGTTAAATATAAAGCAAACACATATGACCCGGCAGAGGACAACACCTTATCTTTATTCACGTAACCACCAGCAATCGCTCTAGTCCATATCTCCAAATGTGGCTGTTGAGAGCTGAACAGACAGGAATGTTCAAAGCTAGATGAGTCTTTCTTTCAAGCATAGGGCCTCCCAAGAACATTCACCCAATTTTCTGACAACGAAGTATTTCAGGACTCCACACAGTGACAGAGTTGTGGTGGTAATTTTCTGTACAATTTCACTTTTTAAAAGCAATGTCCACTATATCTTTCGAAGGCAATAATTATTAACCCTCTTGTAGCCAATCGAAAGTAGGCTACCTGTACACAGGTATCCACTGTATCTGTCAGGTCACCAAATGTCTTCGCGTTTGGAGGTTCCCTATTGCTTGAACCATTGCTTGTCCATCAATAATTTGACTGCAACAGGTTGGATGAACTGCGTCGCTACTTATGGGCATATCACAATATTTTGCCATGTCCCATACAATATGCGGGATGTCTTGCATTGGCCCCCTTTCCCGCAGCGGATGCCTGCCTGTGTGTTGCTTAGGTAGTGCCTTGATGGACTAGCCCCATTATGTCTGAAAGAACTCTTGTTTTTCAACCTCGGATGTCCAGCGTCGATCTACTCTTCGGTTGGCGGACCAAGCTGAGCTGGTTCACTCGCGGTCTGCTATTCGATATCACCTTTCATTCTCCGTAGCTGGTACTAAAATCCGGAATGGGAATGGCCAACCCCTTTTCACAGCACTTATTGCATGCCCATGGGTCACTCCACTCTGTTCCTTAAGAATCTAAAAACTGTCCTATTTAGTTGTAGTTAAGTCGGGAGCGATTCCGGACAGCCCACCTTGAAGAGGCACTACGTAAAATATTCTAATTAAACAAATGCTATGACTCTGCTCTAGAGATGCGGACTGGACAAGTTACTTTTGCAGAGAGAATCCAATCCCATTGGTTTTGAGAAAAGTCCATGGCACAATCGTGTTTCCAGATCCATGGGACAGTCAGCTTGATACGATCTAAAAAGGCACTGCGTGATATACCAATCTTCATTTATAATTTTTTCAGTGTTCTTTTGAAGAACACTCCTTGGTTTAAGACTTGCTGAAGGCATTGCGATAATTTGAATGAGCATATCTGGTCAAATAAGGGAATATTGTAGATAAATTCAACTGCGCAGGTTTCAGCAACCATCTTGCAAAGACATGGCAAAAAATTTGAATTACTAAACGTCCGTTTTGAAATTCTTGCCGCCATTTTGTTCGCCATTTTGGTTTCCAGGCAGTGCTTTATATGTGACATTGGTTTCATCACATGCCTTGGCCTCGAAAATGTTGATTTAAACCCTGAAATCATGATTCCATTGCATACATAACTTCACTTATAGCCATTTCAAGATTTTGTCCGCCATTTTGTCCGCCATCCTGGTTTCCTTACAATGCTACATATGTTACCTTGCTTCCATTGCATTCCTTGACCCCGAAAATGTTCATTTAGACCATGAAATCATGATTCCATTGCATACATAACTTCACTTACAACCTTTTTTTAGATTTTGTCCGCCATTTTGTCCGCCATCTTGGTTTCCGTGCAATGCCACATATGTTACCTTGCTTCCATTGCATTCCTTGACCCTGAAAAAGTTGATTTAAACCCTGAAATCATGATTTAACTGCATACATAACTTCACTTACAGCCATTTTAAGATTCTAGCCGCCATTTTGTCCGCCATTTTGATTTTATTGCAGTGCTACATATGTGTATTTGGTTCCATTGTATTCCTTGCACCCTATAATCTTAATTTAGAGTCTAAAATCGTGTTCCTGTCACATACAATACTTTACTTATAGCCATTTGAAGCAAGTGTCCGCCATTTTGTCCGCCATCTTGTTTTCCCATTGAACGGCCAAAAATCCAGCTTGCTAACCGCGATTTTCGTTTTCAGCAGGGTCAAATTAGTCTAGAAACACCGGTTAGCAAATTGTTACATGATTTGCTTCTAACAGTGTCATTTTGAGATTCCAAGCCTAGACTATTAAGGGTCCCACTGTCCCGCTGCATAGTCATGTGGCGTGTGTGGCTTAGACCGGACTCTCTTAAGCAAACAGTTAATACGTTCACGAATACGTTCCAACAACAGTTTAACTGCTTGACAGTTTCAATCGCTTAAAGGCCAAGGTTTGGTCCAAGTTTTCTCGGGGTAGAATGGGCGTGACCTATAGAGAACCGGCTTGTCAATCAGCGTCTGCTTCAAGTGCCCAAGTTTGACTGACAGAGCGGTCATCGTTGCTATATCCCCAAGAGGTTAATCTGGGTGGACTGTACAGTGTACACCTCAGGCTGACTTGCTGGAGTCATATGCAGATTAGCTTGGCCTACGTCTGGAGTGCCTGGTTCTGTCTTTATCTCAGCGTATGCCATGTCATGTGTACCTGTGTTTGTATACATATTGCAGGGATTCACCTGGGAGTGGGCCATGTTATATTTTAGTATATCAGCTGGTCAGCTCACCATACAGAATATATATATATATGCCTTGTATAATACTTGTTCCTTGCATGGTTGCATGTTGTGCATTGCATTGATATGCATCACAATCCGTAAGGGATTTTATATTATTAGACAATGTCTAAGCCTTTTAACTACTGCACCCCTACTCCATCAGTCAAATCAGTCCAGTGTTCATTGCAATGAAGGTGCACATTATGGCTATAGC
This sequence comes from Lumbricus terrestris, assembly GCA_949752735.1. NCBI lineage: Eukaryota > Metazoa > Annelida > Clitellata > Crassiclitellata > Lumbricidae > Lumbricus > Lumbricus terrestris. The sequence goes on from OX457050.1 coordinate 28,973,521, forward strand.
AAAACGCTTGGAGTTTGTATTGTTGGAACCATGCAAAAGTACATCCAGGCCCATTTTGAGGCGCATTGGACGATCAAATACCCGCGGGCGCGCGAGCACACACGCACACAAGACACAGACATGTGAACACAGGCCGTATAGGCGGGGGTAAAGCCAGAACCAAGCACTGGAGGTAGCACAAGCTAATCTGCATACAGATACCCACTCAGAGGAGTCTATAGATATTGGGTGACAGAACCAAGCACTGACACCAAGACTCCCTCGAGTGTACATTATGCAGATTAGCTTGGTCTACCTCGAGCGTATACCGCCTGTGTGTGCATGTGCGTGTACCACTGACCGCCAAGATCAAACCTTGGCTGACCACTGTTCCAGGTAGCTAGGCTTTATAAACTAGGTCGAGGATAATTGTCCCCAAAGATCTGTTTACTCCCAAGGTTCTTTCAATACACTGCTCAGTGGCATCTGTATGCAGATTAGCTTTGCCTACCTACAATACAATACTGTGCTTTGCTATGCTATGTTATGCCACGATACACTGTACTATTTTTGGATTTATAAAGCGCCTCTCACAGTACAACCTAGTCAGAGGTGCTCAATATATATTTTCAAACAATACTATGCATCAAAGCTCGAGGGTACGTACCGTACGTATTCTATTTTTTGAAAGGTACGTACGTATTTTAACGTACCCTATTTTAGGGTACGTAAACAATAAATAAAATACGCTAACCACGTCATTGCTCATTATAAGAATGTTCAATTTAATTTGAGCAAACACTCACCACCCAGTATACGGCGTATACAGCAAATTGCTGCAATGCTATATTGTAGGTCTATGTTTATCCAGCATACATTGCACTTAATGCACTAATGTCAGTCAGTCGTCTCAGTTCTGCTGCAGCACTTCAAAGATGTGTTCTTATGCGATTGCCTGATCCAACCCAGAACTGCTTGTCGAAAAAATTGCCTTCAATCAAATAATAATTGTTTTTCGCATTTTTCAACACTTTCACGTGCGTCCATTCCTTCTCGCGTTCTCTGGGCATCGCTGACTCGCTGACTGATGCGTAGGCTATATAGATATACTGCAACTTTCGAGTTGCACCAATTTGCAAACCAGCGAGGTGTACTTAGCTCTCATCTGAAAGACATTACGATTTGCATTAAATTAATCCCCCCCCCAAAGTCCGACCTGCACCTCAGAGCGGTGGGAGGGTGAACAGCCAAGTAGGGGAGTGCTTGGTGAGGCTATGCCATCAGGGGAGAAGGCCTCGGCCGAAGGACCTCCTAGGGCGTCACGCGAGGTGGACAGGCTCACCAAGAACCCTGAAACAGCTGGCCAACGCAGGAGGCAGGTGCTGGAAGGACACCTAAGGGCGGAAGAGGTCCAATAGGACCCAACGGCCTCCTTACCCTACCAGGAGAGGAATGGTCACCACCTGGTAAAAGGACCAAGAAACTTTTATATGACGATTAACGTCATGTAAAGGACTCATCGTCGGCGCGACTGGACGGAGGAGAACAAGGATGATAACTACACCCAGGGTGAAGACGTCATGTAAGGGCCTCATCATCGGCGCGACCGGACGGAGGAGAGAAAAGAAGAAGAATATTATTATAACCAAAGAATTTATGGAATTAAATTTACTGCTACGCTACCGGAAGTACCGGTTTCAATGACATATAGTGACATAGTTGACGTCAGATTATACGTTGGCTATGGGTCGCCGAGTAAACCATGAATAACATTTTCGTGTATGGTACGTACCATACGCGTATTCTATTTTTTGAAAGGTACGTACGTATTTTAACGTATTCTATTTTAGGGTACGCGTACCCTCGAGCTTTGCTATGCATATATGACTATATGTATACGTACATATCGCCCATAGACAAAATTGTATCATTCTTGCATAACAATGAGCCAAAGCTGTTTGTATTCCAAATGAGAAAGTTGTGCCTGTTGCTTTGCTATGGAAATGGGCCTACACTAGCATTTTTCAAGCCTTTCAGCTACAGCTTGGTACCCCTACATCACCAATGAATTCAATCCAGTGTCCATTGCAATGAAGATGCCAATATGCTTAGTAAGGCAATTATATACGGGCGATATATATAAAATTATGTGTAATTGTATATTGTATATAGTATCGGTTGAAAATATAAATTGAGTGCCTCTGACTAGATTGTACTGTGAGAGGCGCTTTATAAATTAAAAAATAGTACGATGTAGCGCGGCATAACATAGTATAGCATACCATGATATGCTATGCTATATGCTATGCGCGGTGGTGTGGGGCGCGGTGATGTAGTGGTGGCGTCGTTGCATTGAAGCCGGAAGGTTCGAGGTTCGAATCCACCTCACGTCGCCGCGTAGGGACCTTGGGCAAGTCCTTCACTCGCAATTGCTCAGCGCTTCGGCGTGAAACTCCGATGCAGTGTCCGCTCTGCAGTCGGGAGCGCCTCGATCTGAGTAGAGAGCTTGAAGGGGCGCTATAACAAGTGCGCATACAAACAAACAAATATAGTATAGTAGAGTATAGTATTGGTTGAGTATAGTATAGCATAGTGTAGTGTAGTGCAGTGCTGTGCAGTATAGTACAGTACAGCACAGCACAGTATAGTATAGCATAAGCATAGCATAGTATAGTACTGGAGGTAGGCAAAGCTAATCTGCATACAGATTCATTCAATACACTGAGCAGTGTATAGAAAGAACCTTGGCAGTCTAAACATCTTTGGGGGGGAACAATTGTCCTCGACCTAGTTTAGAAAGCCCAGCTACGTGGAACAGTGGTCAGACAAGGTGTGTGGATTGATCTTGGTTGACCGTTGTACACGTACACACACACACACACACACACACACACACACACACACACACACACACACACACACACACACACACACACACACACACACACACACACACACACACACACACACACACACACACACACACACACACACACACACACACACACACACACACACACACACACACACACACACACACATGCCGTATACACGCTCAAGGTAGACCAAGCTAATCTGCATAAGGTACACTCGAGGGAGTCTGGGCTGCACAATTCGTCAACCTGATTTAGATAGCCTTGCTAACTATGGCAGTGGTCAGTGGGCACTTGAAGCAGACGCTGATTGACAAGCCGGTCTCTATAGGTCACGCCCATTCTACCCCGAGAAAACTTGGACCAAACCTAAGGTCAATTTGAGAGTTTGGATAGACGGATTTTGTGTGTCGAAAGCATTTAATCTACAACGACTAGGGTGTCCCAATTTGAGGCTATTTTTGAAAATGCTAAGTCTCTCCAGCCAAAAAGTATCATTGGTGGAAAATAACTTTAGGGAAAAATTTCAAATTTTTTCAAGGTCATTTAGGGGTCCCCCAAAGGGCTATATTATATCATAAAAATATATTGTGGTGTGCTGCTATCATTATCAATATCACTCATACGTAATTTCATGAACTTTGGGTTTTTTGCAGCCCAACACCATTTTCATAATGAATAGGTGTACCACACATATATATGCATATGCTATATACATTAGGGTGGAGTGAAAAAATAAAAACTCTCGGAACTCAGAGGCCTAGTGGTAATTCGTTGCCTTTTGGCATAGTCAGTAATCGTGCCAAATGGTTTCTAAAAATTCCTTCTGCAAGATTTGCCCCCAACGGATTTTAAAATATGAAAATCACGAAAAAATGGTGAAATTTGTCAATATTTCAATTAATTTGTAAAATGCGAAACGCTGATTGTATTAGTGCCAAAGCATTTAATTTCGCCTTTTTAATTATCAAGCAAAAGAAAATTAATAAGATGGCTGCGTGCCAGTGACATCAAGAAACCATTAAGCACATAATAAGCAATCCCAAAAGTTGTTGGTTTCAGTCAATAATGACAGAAAAGTGTGTTTGAACAGATGCTATTATTCTATTATATTCCGAACGGAATTCTGATTTGTAATTAGAGGATGGCATTAGTTCCCGAGATTTCAGCCTTGTAAGGATGAAGCCATGTCTACCTGTGTGTCATATGGATGCCTCAGTGACAGTGGTGTAGTCCTAAAAAATGAAGTGGGGGGACGCCTGGAAATTGAAGTGGGAGGACGCCTGGAAAATTGGAGTAGAAACTGTAGCAAAAAGTGCAATCTTGCAAGAATTTTGCAAAAAGTGGGGGTCGGCGTCCCCCCGCGTCCCCGCCCCACTACACCACTGCTCAGTGACAAGTTTAACAGAGCGTTACACTGATTGTGTGTGGCATGTAAATTTTTGAAAATCCAGAATAGGCGCACATTCACTGGCAATGAAACTTTCAAGGTCCGCTTTGGAAAGCGTGGAAGTGACTGGTGGTTCGGTGACTCTTATCGTTTGCCATTCAATCAGATCGATGTAATCAGTTGCAGCAAAGTTAAGTTTTGGAATAACAAATTGTGGTATAGGGCTACTAGCTCTTTCCTGGTTGATATTCTTTTCTCGACCGTAGGATTCTGCGTAATCCTAGAGCACGGATATCTTTCCAAGTGTCAATTAGGCTATCATTTCCAGAAGAATGTCTTCAGAATGTCCAAAATATCCATTTCGTTGTATTACGGGGTCAATAACAGCCTTAAAGACATCCGGTAGTTATCGCGATATGGAGATCGCACGCCAAAGGTGCATTGAACCGTATTTGCATGAGGGGTTCATTTTGATGTGAAACCACATCAGAGCATGAACTTTTATGACATTATGTCGCCAATGTTTTCTTATGGGAGTTCACTTGCAATAGATCTATAAAGACGCAGAATTCGATTATAGCTGTGGTTAACCATCTGGAGTGCGACTTCGCACCCGGATTACGTCTGGCCAGAGAATTGGAACAATTATCCTCTATTGCTTCTTCACAAATGTCAAGCAAATGCTTCGAATCAGTGCTAAGATCATTTGCTGTATTTTCCGGAAAAATCAACCTCTTTTTTCTCAAACAAAGCAACTGGTAGGCCTAGTTGTTCAGAGTTTGCCATGGACTTGCCGACTGGCCCAGTAAATGCTCGTGGACCTGCAATAACACCATCCAAACGTTCAAGCAGATGTCACAATGGTAATCCATTCGAATGCAACTGGCAGACAAACCACTGCAAAGGCTTTGCGAATTCCAACTCCAAGAGTCTGATGAATGTGAGGATGCCGCCTGTTCTACCAGACTACCAGTATTTACATTAGTGCCATCACATCCGACAGCGACGATTGTTTCTGTATCCACGTGATTTTCTGCGAGAAAGGTGACAATGCTGTGCTTGATGCTTAGGTCTTACTGCTGAACCGGATTCCGGTGTTACGTGACCAATATATAGAGACTCAGGCTGTTGTACTAAAGCTATAGGCCTATGTTCTTCCAGTTTTACCCTTCGGTAACATTTTTTGCCCTTCTTTGATTGTGTTAGGGTTCTGTCTTTCCGACCGTCAAAATATAAACCTTGAAGAACGTTAGGTATCGCATTAAATAGGAGTCGTTGCCTTTCCTCTCTTTTTCTCTTCTCACTTTACTCATGTCGATGATCTTGAAAGAATCAGTTTCTCAAATAAGTCGAAAGTCTTGTAAAACAGCTGAAGCCAGCGATGCCGCAGATCGATCCGAAATTGCATAGGCCTATCTCTCATAACCTCTTGCAAATGCTGGCAACTTTCTACGCTTCTGTACAGAGGGGGATTCTGTTTCATCTGGTGTATTGAGGGTAGAGTTAATTACCATTTCGTCAGCAACTTCAATATTCGTAGGTGTTTCGTTGTCAGAGATATTTGTTTTGATATCAGGGAGAGGAAGGTCTAGCTACTGACACTGCTGTCATTTCAGTTTTGCCATCATCGCTCTTTAGGTATATGCATAACCTGTTTCTCTATTGTACCTTTCGTTTAGCCTATATTTTTTCTGATTTTTTGATGCAACAGAACAAGGTACTAATAATTTTTACAACACCGAATTATCATTTTAACCATAGGCGTAGGGGACATTTCGGCAGTGGGGTGACAAAGATTAGACTTTTTCCACAAAAATATACTTTGAAAATTTTTGGCCCGAAATTTGGGGGGCATTTGCCCCTCTGGACACTCGCCTCCTACGCCTATGATTTTAACGTAATATTTATTAAAGTGACCGTGTTCTGCAATTATGGAAAATTTCAAGTAGTGTTATAATAATATCTGTCGCTTGCTTTTAAAATGTGTCAAATTGTGTATTAAATGCCTAATTTGCCCTAATTTTTACTCTATTTTGTTACATGTTACGTAATAAAAAAATTAATTTTAATTTTGCAGGATAATTCGCTGTGCCATAATTAAATGCTTGAATGCTTTTAGAATTAGTGTGATACATTTTGCAAATTAATTGAAATTCGAGCAAATTTGACAATTTTGGGTCAATTGTCAAATTTTAAATCCCTTGGGGGCAAAACTTAGAGGACGAATATTAAAGAAATATTTGGCATGAAAACTTACTATACCAAAAGGCAACGAATTACCACTAGGCCTTTCAAGTTCGAGAATTTTGATGAAATTTTTCACTTTTTCACTCCACCCTAATATACATACATACATATATATAATATTATATACATATAATTTCATGCAGAGCTGCTGTCTCGTGGGTTTGCATGTATCGAGCAGCCATTTCGTTAAGTGTGCAAAACAAAATTTCAGACTGTTTGATATATCTCTTTTCACTGTAACAGTCTGTTACATAGGCCCTAATGCAAATATGGGTTAACGGTTACATATTTTATATAGGGCCTAATACAATTTTGGTTAATTTTATTGTCATGGCAAGTCGCAGTAAAACTAAAGCACTGTCAAAGTTGATTAATTGACCATCTATATGAGAACTTGTGCTATCTTTGAGGTGATGCTTTCCAGCGACTTTTATACATGTCTTTGACCATCTACATGGCTGCAGATAACCTGTGTTATCAAGATGTTTGATGAAACTGGTTCAAATTTTAAAAAAATTAGTTTCTGCAGCAAAAAATCCCAAAAGATAATTATTGTTAACTGGGGGCTTTAAAACTTGCTTTTTGGATCAGGCTCACAAAGCATCATCCTACGGAGGATTTCCATGAATTCTTTACATTTGCTGAGTTGATGGTGGTATGGATGTTTTTGATGTTTAATCGAAATTCATTTCATATTTGGCCTATGTAGCATACGAAATGTTTATTGACGATGCATGTGTGACATATATTTTTATGCTTTTGACGACTGGAATATTGAGAAGTCTGTTTTTTCTGCAGTGGTTCTATAGCAATGTAGGATATAGATCTACTGTCTTTTGAACTATACTTGAATTAATTATCTGCATATTTTGCAGTGCAACGTTACGCTGAGCTGTCATTTCACTTGATGAGGAGGTGTTGTTTCATTTTTTATGCTACGCTATGTTGCATCATGACAGCATGATGTAGAACACACTGCAGTATGAAGGTGTCTTATTATTGTTTTCTGTTGCAGTGGAGTGTGCATCGTGTCTTGTTGTCTATATATATATATATATATATATATATATATATATATATATATATATATATATATATATATATATATATATATATATATAACCAACGATATGTCAGTCAAGAATGCAATGTGTTTCCTTGTCTATATATATATACTTCACAATACGACTTCCTCCATAAGAAAAATCCTTCACCAAATGCATGGTAGCCTATATATATATATATATATATATATATATATATATATATATATACAGTGTGTGTGTGTGCGCGAGTGTGTGTATGTGTGTGTGTATGTGTGTATGTGTGTGTGTGTGTGTGTGTGTGTGTGTGTGTGTGTGTGTGTGTGTGTGTGTGTGTGTGTGTGTGTGTGTGTGTGTGTGTGTGTGTGTGTGTGTGTGTGTGTGTGTGTGTGTGTGTGTGTGTGTGTGTGTGTGTGTGTGTGTGTGTGTGTGTGTGTGTGTGTGTGTGTGTGTGTGCGTGCGTGTTCCTCACCTGCGATCAATAATTGCTACTGGGTATTTTATCATGGTATCCTAAGTGCAAAGCAGCGGTTTTTAGTCAGAGTGCAGCGACAACTGCCCAGCCCGCCCATGGGATCATAAGCAGTGCAGTCGAACATTGTTGACCCAAAGCGGTCAGCTTCCGACTGGCCAAACAAACACAATCAGTCATTGAACGGTAGAGCAGACCAGACAGATGGACAGATGCTGACCCATACGCTATTCATGATGTCCGTCGGTCACGACTTGAAGCCAAACAAAAGCCTTGCGCTGATTTCGTGTTGACGGAAGAAGAAGAAGACCTAGTGATGATGATGACGACGACGACGACGACGACGACGACGACGACGACGACGACGAGGAGGATGATGATGATGATGATGATGATGATGATGATGATGATGATGATGAAGAGGAGGAGGAGGAGGAGGAGGAGGAGGAGGAGGAGGAGGACGAGGATGACATTCTCCACCGCTGCCTGCGATTGTCCCTAAGGTCTCGCGGCATGCGCTCTATAGACGGTCAGCACTAACGCTCTCCTTTCATTGCAAATGGAATTCGACGCATTGACTTGAATGGACGAATCCATTTTTACACATCTCGAAAACAAACGACCGAACACCGTTAAGCTATTTCAGACACGACACTGAAAGCGAAATATCACTTGACAAGCGCATGCTAAAGTCATAGGCCTACTGTAGAGTCTAGAGGTTCGAATTTACGAAAATTATCCAGCAACATCCAAATGTGACCATCTGAAATTGACCGTATAGTACGTGTTATTGACACATAAAAAATACGAGGTCATCTTGGCCATGCATAACACTTGCATAGTGTACGAATATGATGATGATGATGATGATGACGATGATGATGATGACGACGACGACGACGACGACGACGTTGACGTTGACGATGACGATGACGAGGGACGGCGCCTCGGTGTGTAAACACTGGTCAACCACGGTCGTGTTATAAATTGATTTTCTAAAGTCTCTGGTCATATTTTTTCGATTAAAAGTCGACTAATAGTTCTTGTTTCGTCTCTGGAGTTTATCTATCGTTTTTTTGGATTACTTTCGTTTCCTTTGAAGGATTATTTTCTACGTAGTTTGTTGCGAGTTCGTGTCATGTTTGCGACTCCTGTGTACACCCTTGTGTACACCGCTGACCTAATTAGGTCGTTCAACACAAGTCCGTCGCCGTCTCTTCGGCCGACTCGCAAGACATTGTTCAGCCTCGGACTATGGCGCCCGGCTTATCTTCGGTCCCTTCCGTGCCCGTCTTCGGCTTCTAGCCGCTCGGAGCCATGCTCGGAGCCATGCTCGGAGCCTTGCCGACCTACGCCTTCATCTTCGTCGGCTATTCGTCTAGCTACTCTAAATGTAGGCCTACGTTCTCTGAAATATAAATACGTGCCGACAGCGGATATGATCATGGCCAATGACTTGGATGTTTTGGTCGTGGTCGAGTCTTGGCATGTTTCGTCCTCTGATGTTGCTGTTCGTCTTGCTGCCCCGCCTGGCTTCCAGTTCATCGATCGTCCAAGAGCAGACGACACCGGTGATGACGTCGGAGGAGGTGGGCTGATCGTTTACCCCCGCAGCCAATTGAGGGTCAAGAGAATCGAGTTGGCCACGACCCCGTCGACCTTGGAGGTCCTCGCGGTCTCCCTGTCATCCAAGCGTGATCCAACTACGCTCCTGGCCATAAATTATACCGCCCTGGATCCTCACCTCCGTCGTCGGCGTTCTTCGAAGAGCTCCTGGCTCTGCTGGAACAATTTGTGCTCCACATCGCGCAGCTGGTTCTCACCGGGGACCTCAATCTACATCTAGAGGACTCGTCGCTCTCGCAATCCATGGATTTTGCTGCGGTTTTGGAACAGTTCGGACTCAAGCAACTTTGACCAGTGGCCTTTGACTCTGTGGACCACTCAATTCTCCTGCAGCGCCTCTACACTTCTTTCGGCTTAGTGGACCAGCCTCTTGATTGGCTTAAATCCTTCCTAACTGACTGCTCAAACTGTGTAGTTCTTGGGTCGTCCAGATCTGCTTGGGTCCCTGCCCCTCTTGGGGTGCCCCAGGGTTCCGTCTTGGGTCCGCTGCTGTATCTTCTCTATACTGCTGATATTTGCTCCTTACTATCATCTCAAGGGCTTCTGCACCAGCTATTTGCCGATGATGTGCAAGCCTACATACATACCTATTCGGCTGATGCGGTGGCCGCTGTCACCCAGATGTGTAGGAAAATGGATGTCCTCTCTCTCTGGATGGCCTCCAATCGGTTACTCTTAAATCCATCCAAAACACAGTTTATTTGGTTGGGTGGCCGTAGGCAACTCCAGGGTATTGACCTCTCACAACTTGCTCTGCTCTTTCCTCATATCTCCTTTTCCCTCACAGTTCGTGATCTGGGTCTCACCCTCGATTCTGAACTGACTCTGTCCCAGCATGTGAACTTGGTTGCTCGGAGTGCCTATTACCAGCTTCGTCAGCTTCGGGTGGTCTCCCGCTCTCTCTCTCTCTCTCACGACGCGGTCGTCGTCTTTGTCCACGCCTTTGTTACAAGTTGAATTGACAATTGTTGCTCCTTACTTGCTGGTCTTCCCATTGGGGTCCTGGGGAGACTTGATCGTGTATTGCGCTCCGCTGCTCCGGAACTTTCATCATCGGTGGACGGAGCTTCTTCTCGAGTTCTTCAGACAGGCTACTCATCCGACCTCATCTGGTCCTTATCGTCTAAGATCTAATCTTGTCTACACAAGTCTAATCTGATCGAATAATTCATTCAAGTATTTAAGTATTTAAACCAAGACCATGTATGCATCAATATTCATACTATGGACATTAATATTCATTCTATGGACATTAATATTCATTCTATGGACATTTGAAACGATTGACCTTTCGTTGTATATAGGGTACAGTTATTAGTCGTTTGAAACATGACGATTTTATAGAGATTCCTCATGCAGACGCACTTACCAGATGTGGCTTTATAACACGGATGCTATTCAAGTGACAATATATATATATTTTTTTTTTCTTTCTGTCTAGCCTAAGTTCTCTCCTGTATAGTTCACAACATGTCTATTATGTAGTTGTATAATGTGTTTATTGAATTGCATATTTCTATTTGTCTTGATTGTATATAGGGCCTACTTGCATTAATTATTCTGTTCTTGTACATTGTTCCCGCAGTGCGTTTGCAGGCGGTTCAATAAAGTATATACTTACTTACTTACTTGTTTTTGACAATGCGATTAAATTCTTTTAAATGTTTATGATAATTAATCTAACTGAGCATCATTCTGGTTTTTCAATAAACTTTTTTATCTAATCATTGCTTGTGATTTTAGGGCGACAGAGAAGCATCGCTGGGCTTACCAATCTCGCCGCTCTGTGACCGCAACAACCATGGGCGCCCGCAGAAATTTTTGCAGAGGGGGGCAAAATTTTTAAGGTGGTCACGGTTAAATTTCCTAGTCGCAAGAACTTAAAAATTGCAAAGCTGGAAAGTGAGAACACGGGTATTTTTCAAAGAGGTTTCTTAATGCATATTTCTGAGTTTCATTTTGTGTAGGCCTATCATTTTCAATATGAATAGTTTTCTTAGTGCGAAGAAATTTATTAAAAATCAAAAGTAGAATGTTAAAAAGTAGGTTTTTGAAGGGGCGCTGTATAATGAATGAATGAATAAATGAACGAAAAACAGGTAGGCCTATCAGTTTTAAAGGGGCAATTGCTCCATCAAGTTACTTCTATATTTTAATCGTAATTTCTAAACTTCTAAAGTGCCACTCTAAGGACAATTGTAGGAGGACCGGCTTATTCAGAAGCGCTGCATCGAGTCAGCAGGCTGTTCAAATGGTAAACAGTCAAGAAAGAGGTCCGAGTCCGGTAGCCAGAGTGTCAGATGTTAATGCAGGTGTCGTTTAGGAAGGTGGAGGATCCCGAGGATCAGAAGAATGGGGCATCAATTCTTTTGAACAGACTTGGTTTTGGTTTTGGACTTGGTTTGGACTTTTGGGAGAAAATCTCGAGGCGTGATAACCAGAGCCAATTATCCAAGTTTTTCTACAGCTTGACCTACCTAAATTCTGCACTGGCAGCATGCAAAATGGACAAAATGCAGCATGACTTAGAGCAGACTTGATTCCATATATAACGCTGGTGAATATGTAGATCTCTTTTACTTAATTTCAATGAGCTGTCGATAAATTTAAATGTTTACATTAATGTAATTTATTGATAATTAATTTTTGTGTAGTTGTGAAAAATTGCATTAGCCCACAGCGAGATTTCAGACATGTAGACCATAGGGGCGGTGCGGTGGCTGATTGGTAACACGCTGGCACGAAGAACAGAAGGAACCGGGATCTAATCCCGGTGGCCCCTTAAGGTTGACTCAGCCGCCACTCGCCAGATGGGAGTGTGAAAATGAGTAGCAGTGTCACTGCGCAGGTAACCTTGGGTTCGGCGGAAAGACCTGGCCACCTACCGCCGATGTATGGCAATTGCCACCTAAGGGCTGATGGCTTGACACCGGGGATCAGCACCGGGCCCAACGCTCGCAAGCGAGTATGGGCAAACCTTTACCTTTTTTAGACCATAATCGATAGGAATACTATTTGTATGGGCACCGACCCATGGGAGGACTAAAAGTCATTTTTACCGTTTTCAGCAAGAGCTTGAAAAAAGGCAAGGCAGAAAATTAAGAGCTTTTTTATTTCTAAAGAGATTTCATTACTTAAACTTCTGACTTTCACTAAAGTGTATCATTCGTAACATTAGTATTTTAATGGGAAGAAAGTTCTTAAACCTCAAAAGTAGTAGTTAGAAAAATAGGTTTCAATTTTCCAGGGGGGCAAGTGCCCCCCCCTTGCCCCTATGTGCGGGCGCCCATGGCAACAACACCTTATATAGTTACTGAATCGCAGATTGGTAAGAAATTATTCAGCTAATCGATAATTCTTCATTTTGCGCTACAATCATCATGTGATCGTTAACCGACTGTTTACCGGTCGCAAATCGGTGCGCGGACGATTGATCACCGGACGATTGATCACCGGACGGTTGATCACCGGACGTTTGATCACCGGACGGTTGATCACCGGACGGTAGATCATCGAACGATTGATCACCGGACGATTGATCACCGGTCTAGTGGTCATTGCATTTTATTAACTAAGGATGAAAGAGAAATGTCGTAATTACCGCTAGTAAATATAAGCATTTATATAAAACAATATGATACAGACTCAATCTATCACATAATTTCGAAAAATAATATTTGTAATGAAATTATAAGAAGTCAAATGTGAAAATATACTGAAACGGTAAGCGTTAGGCCTATTAAACTGGTAACTAATCTGATAAATCTGCAACTACATGCAAGTAGGCTAAGTAAGAGCATTTGTTTATCCTTTTTTACAAAACACTTTTTATACAACAACAAGAACCGAGGGTTTTGGATAAAGTATAAGAGAAGCCAATCAAGCCTAATTTGACGTAGCACTTTGATGGACTGCAATAGGTCTTTAATCGTACAGAACAAAAGACGTTTATTTGGATGCGTACTTGATATTTTGATGTGATATTTGCTGTGTCTATATTTAAGAATTAACAGAAGCCGACGATGTTTATCTTTACCAGCGATAATTACGACATTTCTCTTTCATCATCAGTTAATAAATTGCAGTGACCACTAGACCGGCGATCAATCGTCCGGTGATCAATCGTCCGGTGATCAATCGGTCGATGATCAAACGTCCGCAGTGATCAATCGTCCGGTGATCAACCGTCCGGTGATCAACCGTCCGGTGATCAACCGTCCGGTGATCAATCGTCCTAGATTCCGCAAATCACCTGTGAACAATAATTATAGAATCTACAGATGGGCATCTCGAGCTTTGGCGCAATTTACCTTTTTTCTCTGTTATGTGGTAAAATTTTATAACATTTCGGCATCTGATCAGTGAATTGAATTACAAGGTCGAGTAACTGATCAAGTAAATAATTATTTGATGAATCAGCCAATCAGTAATGAAATGAATGAATGAATGGACGCATTAATTAATCATTGACTCGCAAATTCACTCAAATGATAATATTTATCTTTAGCAACTCAGTTAATTTGTTCATTAATTGGTGCATTTGTACTGCAAGGATCTATTCTTTTCGCATTACAACATCTTACATTCGTTTGGTCTGGTTTTTTAAAATTAATTTTTAGCTACTTAGTTAATTTGTTCATTAATTAGTACGTGAATTGATTCTCATTGTAGCACAACATTCTATGTTCGTGTGGTCCGTTTTAAAATAGGCTTTATCGACTTCATTGTTGATCCAACGTTCACCGTCCTCAACGAGTGAATCGGGATGCTCGTCGTTTGTCTCCAGCAGCAGTGTGCGTCCATAAGCAGCGACAAGGAGGATGCCAGCAGGGCACCAGCAGCGTCTGCGGTCGTCGATGATGCCTCCCCCTTCAAGACAATGCCCGCAGATCTTGGCACGCCATCCACTCCGAAGTCGCCACACTTCCCAGACCTGTTCGTGATTCTCTGATCATACGTCATCAGCCGACGACCACCTGTTACGTCACGTCATATGTGGCGGTGTGTTTGTGTGTGATGTCACGTGATGTGGCATCGGGTATAATAATTAGATATAATTAGCCAGGGTTTCTATTCTAAACGTAGGTGCTGTGCTCTGGATACGCTGTCTGCTCCACATGGGCAGATGACCATTATGTCTTCGACTTGTTGATGATGTCATAACAAAATTGGTTGACATCTGTGGCCCGTGCGCTATAGAAAGCATGACGAAGTTGTGGCGAATATGTAATGGTGAGGCGAAGTAAAGTACTGTAGGATATTGTCGTTCTCGATATAGTACGATATGGCTGGATGAGAATTTTAAATAGGGTACAGTAAAGTACGGTGATGTGAAAAAATAGGCGTAATATAGTATAAAAATACAAGGTTGGCTAACTGAAGACGAATGCAAATTAATGCAAGGTAATGTAAATACGATGAGATGGAGTTTGATGAGGTGACTGATATCAAGCTGGGTAAAGAAAAGCAAGGTAAGACAAAAAACCTATAGCAAATGGTCAAGGGGGGATACAGAAATTTTCGAAGGGGGCAAAAATTTTCGGTCTTTGGGCAGGGAAAAATTTTCGTCTTGGTCGTCGTTTAAAATTTTTTTTAGTCATTTATCTCCAAATCCAAGAGAAAGATACCATTTTATCCGCCAAAAAAGTTGATGACCTTTTTTTAGTCGTGCGGACCTCGTGCGGACTTCGTGGGTGTGGGGAGAAGAGCCTATGGAATTTACGGAATTACTCATAGGGAGGGGGCACGTCAACTTTCCGAGCCAGAATAGCTGGCCACAAATAAAGAAAATTGTAAATTGGGGGATGGCCGGATTGCCCCCACTGGATCCGCCCTTACATATAGTATGGCAAAAAGTTCCGTGCATGGTGCTTGTGGAGAGCCTTTTAAGAAACTTTCCAAAGTGATAAATATGGCGATCAAATCGGTGTAGAGAGATGTTTATGCTTGAAGATGTTTCTTGAGCTGACAGTGTCAGACTAAATACTAAAATACTAAATAGTACGATACGAATATCTATGGCAGATAATGATCAGTGGCGGCGCCAGGATTTCAGTTTGGGGGGGGGGGCTGAGGCCTCGCGGCAAAAATTTCACATTTTTCCATCCGTCAAAACTTCTGACGACCTTTTTTTAGTTCGTCGACCAAAATCTCATGAAAATTTTCCATTTTCGCCGCCAAAATTTCTGACGACCTTTAAAAAAAATTTAGTCATCGATTTTTGAATGTCAAAAAATTCGGATGGCCTTTTTTTTAGGGGGGCTGAGCCTCTTGCAGGGGGGCTCAGCCCCGAGCCCCCTAGCGCCGCCACTGATAATAATGCGCGATTGCTAGAACAATAGCTCATTATTTATATGTATGCATTTCTATCCACAATAGTCCTGGTGTGGTTCTTTGTTTTGCGACTGAGGCAAAGTTACGCATCCAAATTTCAAACAATTAAGCAACTTGAAATGATGTTGAAATTCACATACATGTAGATATAGCCTATAATATTCTTTTAATGCCTGTGCAACTTGTAGTAAAAGTTGAAGAGTTGAAACAGTCGTGGTCGACCTGTCTCCTGTGTGTGTAGTTGCAGTTTAAGGTCACTGTGTTGTGACAAAGACCATTTAGCGACGCCTCCTCCTTTATCCAGGCTTGGGACTGGCACTGGCTGAGTGCGACCAGTGGCGGAGTTGACCTGTCCTCTGGATAACAAAGCCAGATGGAAGCAGAAGGCTGCGGACGGTTAGTCTGGTTCCCTGTCTCGTCTGGTAACTTATATAGCGCCTTGAATACGATAATTACGTAAGGCATCAGTACATGGTCGCTTCAAGGGAAAACTATGTCGTAAATCGCAATTCGTTGGAGATGAGGTCGAAACATGATTGTTTGCGAGCCAGATATGGATCTTCAATGGGTAAACATAGCTAAAACAGGACAGCCTTCTTAAGTTTAGATCACGTCAATCAGCGGCCTGCGAAAACTCCATCTGACTCCGTTCCAATCGGTATAGGCCTACTTAATGCTCAGCCGATCGATCAGGTGATTGCCTGCATTCCTCGTTTCTATCACATTTCGACTTTTATGGCTGAAGTCTTCACTGGCATGCCCTTGACTCCTCGGATTCAATTTAGAATTATCTTTCTATAAATTATAGCAAAGACTGCTGCTGTTCTCGTTCTAGTCTCTAGCAGAGACTGCTACTGTTCTCGTTCTAGTCTCTATAGCAGAGACTACTATAGACTGTTCTCGTTCTAGACTTCTAGTCTCTCGTAGAGACTGCTACTGTTCTCGTTCTATAGTCTATAGTCTCTGGCATAGACTGCTACTGTCGCCGTTCATGTCTGTAGCAGAGACTGCTACTGTTGTCGCAAATAGAGTTCTCTGTCGGAGAATAGAACGGCCGTATCAGTCTTTGCGGCAGCCGGAAACGCAGACCGGGCTCTGAAATATTATGAGGATCACAAGATCACCTGTGAATTGTAATAAAATGACTGACGCAGGTAACGCTTCGTCGACCTGGAACTACTTGATTGTAATGAATATACGCGCTGATAAGAATCTGACAACGTTGAAATTGGGTCTTCAAGTTGCTTAGAAAAAGACTGCGGATAGACTAGTGTAGTCTGGTTTTAGTACTATGCACAGCTGCTTTCGCCGCCAGAAAAAGAATACTTTTACGGAAACATTTGCCACCTTCAAGATACGGTATTTTATTAGATTTCAGAGTAACAATGTTTCAACTCAGAAAATCCTTCACACTGCAGGCTGTCGAAGATCAACGCCACGCAAGGCACCCATTTTGTAAACTGATGTCTAGTTAAATCACACACTGTCGTGGATAGAACGCCAACATGCACGTATAACTAACGTATATCTGGTAAACCAGACAGTTGTCGGCCCATGACAGTGTTTTTAACAAGGCCATTATCATATACACCTGTGAACAGTGGTCGACACTGAAGTTAAAAACGGACAAAGAGCGGGGAGAACCAGATTTTATTGGTGGACCATTTCGTTAGTCTTTTAGAGCAGTCATAATCTTTTATAACCTTTTAATTTTTTCCAGGTTTTCAAGAGATCCCAGTTTTGTTTTATTATCTTCCCGGCTTCAAAGACTTTTCCCCACGCCGTGTTCTACCTATACCAGACAGGCAATCGTTCGTTATCTTATCCCAAACGATAACCATGGCACTCAGGCAACTGCAATCCTAAACCCGATTTCCAATTCTAGCTATAAGCTTACCTCAGAAGTTCAACCTAACCATAATCCTTACGGTTGCCTATTCTAACCGTATTTTAACCAATTTAGATAGAGGCTCTCCAACCCTGCAGACTAGATACTTCACAACCTCCCTGTATACGCCCTCAGACGTGGACCACAATATCTGTGATCCGTAAGTCGCAACTAGACCGTGTGCGATCTGACCACACTTCACGAAGCACAGATTTGTCTCAATCCGTTAGAGACGGCATGATATGTGGCGCCCTCCCGAAGCGATCTGTCAAACTGTGTGTCTGCACGTCTGCAATTCCCTAAGGAGATTTGATAGCGCTATCTCTAACGGATTGAGACAAATCTTTGTTTTGAAAATAGCTTCCGTCCACTTCTCGAAGTCGGACGGAGCTGTGAAATTCCATTTTTGACACGGCCTACATGTGAGCCTATCATCATAATGCAGAATTTGCACAGTTATTTCAGACAGGTTGGAGTTTACTGCTTCTAGACTCGCGTAGCCTAGGCGCCGTCCATAAAGTACGTCACGCTATTTTTGACCCCCCTGCCCTGTCACAAACTGTCACAAATCTCGGACCCCCCCTAAAGTAGTCACACTTTCGAACAAAAAATTTAAAAACATAACCATTTACCTAACCCTCTAAACCAGAGGTCTCAAACTCAAGTCAGCATGTGGGCCGCATTCGGAAATATTGAATGACTCGCGGGCCGCAACATAAAAATATAGGCTAATCGTGCACTGACACCATAGAATTAGTTATGTGTCATTGCAGCATACAATACTGTAATGATGATATAGCCCTGAAAATTCACATATTATATTTTAAGTGCAACTATAGATCTAATGGTAGGCCTACTACAAACAAAATAGGAAACCATTCTATCCCAATTATCCAAAAATGCGTGGGCGCTATAATTGAAGAAATAATGCTGTGTTCAAAATTTTAAATGACTCTAATTTTTTAAAGTAGGCTATCCTAAGCAATGTTCAACTCGAATTTAGTTAGGCCTAGAGACTCTGTGTGTTCTTAAGTGTTCTAAATGTTCTAAATCCTCTAAATCAAAGTCACCAAAATTATCGGAATAAACATAGAGCCTTCCTGTTAGTGTCATTGTTCAAAACCAAGCAAATGGAAGTTAACTTGCAAAATTAAACACACGCGAAAGTGACATTTTTTAACTTCTCATCATCTGGGGAGATACGATTAATCCGGGGATACCGTATTTTTCGACACCGGCATACAAACTTTGCTGTGCATTGTTCTGCTTCGGCGTTGCATCGCACTGAAGGTCCACTAGAATCACTAGATCCATCTGTTTACATGCCTAGCCTACATGTATATCTGCTGTTGTGGACTCGATGTCCAATCAAAAGGAGTAGAAAACAGTTTAAACATTGGTTCAAATCGTAAGAGAACTGCAGAATTCTTTTAAACCGATTTCCAACTTTAAAAAATTAAAAAAGTCAGGAGGCTGTTCGCGGGCCGCATTAATCGGGTTCGCGGGCGGCATGCGGCCCGCGGGCCGCGTGTTTGAGACCCCTGCTCTAAACCCTAGGATACTATCTGATAGTGACATGTGTCCCTAAACGCTTTGATAGTTACGGGAAATCTACTTTTATCCCGCCAGGCCGGGTTTTAGACACGCCTGGCCGGGCCGGGTCGGATTTTAGGTACTAAGAAAAAAAATTAAATTTTAAAAAAATGTGTGACGTCACACATGGCCTGAACCCCCTGTCACAAACTGTCACACTTTCTTACACCCCTCCCCCCCTGGAGCGTGACGTACTTTATGGACGGCCCCCTACTGGACTTTTCGTGGGATTTCTCAAGAATGTTGCGCTAGTTAGAAGGTTTTTGTTGCAAATCGCGTTGGCCGCGTGACTTCATCAGCGACCATCCCTACGATGCACAGCCGAGTCGTACCACAGGCCGTGCGTGTACGCCGCTGATAGCCAGCCGATGTTTACATCCATTCGGAGGACGGCTCACGCTGGTCAGTGGACTGAGTGGAGTGACCTCGGCTGTAGTCACCGGCAGAGCTTTCAACTACCGACCGACAAGCGACGAATGCCTTCTCCTTCGCGCATTCTTGAACCTCGACGATTAGCCGGACGCGCGTCATCTACCACCTACCAGAGACTCTGATCAACTACGTCATCTACCAGCTGTCTACGGGATCCGATGGTGAATTCTACGTGTTTGCGAGGGCTCGCCACCGGTGACTCTTTCCGCTTACTGTGTTTTGTTGTTATTTTTCGCTCGTTATGACTCTTATCATTTCGGTAGGTTTCTTGAAGAGGCGCTATATAAATTCTCAGAATGAATGAATGAATGAATCATAGATGCTTGCTTGTTTGTATGTGCACTTGTTATAGCGCCCCTTCAAGCTCTCTCGCTACTCAGAGGCGCTCCCGAATGCAGAGCGGACACTGCATCGGAGTTTTACGCCGAAGCGTTGAGCAATTGCGAGTGAAGGACTTGCCCAAGGTCCCTACGCGGCGAGGTGGATTCGAACCTCGAACCTTCCGGCTTCAAGGCAACGACGCCACCACTACACCACCGCGCCCCACAGATGCGTTGGGAAACAACGAATTTTAGAACACCGTTTATTGCCTGCAGCGCTGATTTGAGATTATCGGTGGTTGCCCCTATATACTGAGAAAAACCCAGAGATTACTAGACTGTAAACGGTAATTAAGGGTGATGTTTAAGGTAGCATGCTTGTCTATAAAATTAACCTCTGTAGAATGCGTGCATAAAGATAAAAATAACGTAGTATAATGTTTTGTGCATCTATAGAAACTGTACTCAGATGCGAGGCCTATATCTTGTAACATAAAAAAACTATTCAATATTAATTTAATTAATATTTTTATTTAAAAAAATTATTGACGAAATTGGCGTTTACGTCTGAAATGGGGAAAACGCCCCGGGCGGCGCTTTACCCCCGCAGTGTCTAAGGCCTCTTGCCCCATCCACAGCGGTCTGTTTTTGTTGATTTTACCGGTTATTTGCTAAACTGAAGCGATAGTTTTAAGCTATATTTCTATTGCGCACTTATTTAGCTAAATAATGACATACGGCTCATACAGATCCCTTAAACTTGAAATCAGTTATAGGCTAGCTGAATGAATTGCATGCGAGAATTAGAAAACAGAGACGAAAAACAAACTTTTATTTGCTGTCTTCCACCGAAACAAGAAATTGGTCATGTTTCAACTTCCTATAATTCGTAATGGCGTCTGCTGTCATGGGTAGTTGTCAAATTTTCACCATCGCTCCGCGTCAAGTACCGTATCCTTTAATCTTCTAATTGGTCTGCTAATAAGTAGCAAACACAAGTTAGGTGACCGAGATTATGTCAACGGTTGTATTGCTGTGGAATGATGTCATAACACAATTGGTTGGCATCTGTGGCCCAGACGAATTATCCTAAAAACTCAGGACAACCATTCCAAGGAGTTTCAATGGCGACGTATATATATATATATATATATATATATATATAATATGCAAATACGTTACCTTTACATTTACACTTCTAAAGAGTTTCTTCATAGGCGGGAAAACATTTCATGCGGCTCCCTTGTCTTCATATAGCTCATAATCTCACGGGTTTCGTTGTAGTCGAGCATGTCACCAAGTTTGTTACATTTCCGTTCACGTGCAGAGTAGGCCTAATGTGATCGCAATCGACAGTCCGCTACTCTCAACATTCTACAAGTCTCTCGAAAGTCAAGCGCAGAGCACCGTCTTATTCAAGAGCTCTATTAGACACTCTATATATAGCCCCTACTTCTTGTTGTAATTGAATCTAAAAATGTGTTCCAAGGAGGTCCGATTCCGGCTGCAAGAAAGGGCAGATTGGCTGTCAAAGTGAGGGTTGTTCAGGTGGAGAATTGCAGGTAGATGATCATGTTGGTCAGGAGGTATGAAATGTTGCTGAGGTGAGGCATCAGGTGTGGGTAGACCCGGTAGCGCACCCGCAGGGGTGATCGTTGGAGGAGCTTCAAGCAGATGATTGTGGGTGGTTGTAGAATTATGACTTTTATCTTTGTAGACGCTCCTCTCGTGCTCCCTTCGCAAGAGAGTGACCTTGATCAGCTGGATGTCGACCAATTAAGAGGACAGATCGATGTGCTATTAGCGCTATTAGACACTCTATATATAGCCCCTACGTCGAGCTGCTCGACAATGAGGACGACGACGACGATGACGAGGAGGACAGTCTGTCCATCCACTCCTTTCCGGATCAGCTGATCCCTTCTCCACCGAAACCGGAACCGGAAGACGCAGAGATCCCTCCATCATCTTGCGGCCAAATTCCGACGAAGAACTGTGCAGGCCATCTAGTGCTGCAGTCGACAGAAACTGATGAACAGTTGACCTTCATAGCCACGATGACCTCTATATCATTTTTTCTCTCTAAACATCTGAAGTCATCTTCTTCTAACGACAGTCCGCGTATACTCTCTGCTGAGAGATGGTTGATATTCATTGCGCATGACCACCTTTCTGGTCGTTCATTCGCAAGAGAACAGTTTTCAAAATGAACAAATTTAAATCTTTTCCACGTGACGATGACGTCTGTGCCGCGGTTTAATTTGCACCATATAATTATATCCGAATTCTTGTTATAGCGCATTTTATACACCTCACTGGAGCGCTCCCTGTGCCCGTCTACCGTGTATATGAAATACTAATAAGAACAGGAATGTCATGAACAAGCAAAACAACGCACAGAAAACTTGAAGAGTCACAATTACGCGCGCACGCACTCTGTAAGTTGCCTTGCAGCCGGAGGGTTGCAGGTTCGAATTAACCCCAAGCCGCCGCCTAGAAACCTCGGGAAAGTCTTTTACTTGCAATTGCTCAGCGGTTCGGCGTGAAACTCCGATGCAGTGTCCGCGCTGCAGTCGGGAGCGCATCTGAGTAAGCTTGTAGCGAGCCTGAAGGGGGTGCTATATAACAAGTGCGCATACAAACAAACGCACAGAAGATTAAGAGTCCAATCACCAATGCATGTTTCCCATTTACAGTAACTGTTGACAGATGGCGGCTGTATGTTCGCAATCGCTTGATCAAACTCATGCGCTGTTAGTAAATGGTCGACTACACTTACATGTACTAGGAGATAGCATTCGCAGCAGTACATGTTACACATGCGTCAAGCAGGCGATCCTCATGCTCATCGGTGAAGCATGACGATATAATTATCCATTGATCATCCGCCTGCACGTTGTCATCCCTTCAGATGAGCAACTGGGAATTTTCTCCTCGGAACGGTAGTGAACCAATGATATTCTCACGGAATCAGCGATGTTGTTCAGATTAATGCGAGTCTACGATGCAGGATTTGACTCGTAGACGAGAGACGAACTTGAAGGATGTCTTATCTAAGGTCAATTTCGGACTCGACCCTCTGACCCCGTCAATGTCCCCGGTTCGTGTATCATGTTTGGCGTTTTAAAGCGGGATAGATCGGCTGACGGTCTAGCAGAGGGCAGAGAGGGCAGAGGGGGCATGGGAGGGCAGGGGCAGCCGTGAGGCCCGCCTACACCCAACCATTTCCAGAGTAGATCTCGATTCATTGCTTGTGTCTGAATGGTAGACGGCGAATTCGCCATGCAGACGAAGCGATCTTAATCCGGATATCACGTGCGAATGACTGTGAAGAAAGGAAACGCACCAGCAGCAATAATAACTCTTACGTATTGTCCACCATGTATACTATTATATCATAGCGATGTGGCGATGGGGGCAGAACAGAGTAGACCTACGTAGGAACCTGCAATGCTTAGACGAAGGTTGCGGGGAGAGGTGGGGCTAAGTCATACTGACACCATATAGGTCAGGTTAAGAGGGTTAGGTAACAAAAGTCAGGATCACGAGACTTCGTGGAGAATACGAGTGTAAAGCATTCCAGAAGTAGCTTGCTACTTACGATGCCATGGAAATTGTCTTCATTACATTACATTACATTGCATTACATTACATTACATTATGTTACAATTAAAGTTGGAGCTGGAATGACAACGAAGCATCTCTGAAGATCACGTTATGAGCTGCATATGATTATAGCTGCCAGTGTCGTTCGAAAAACTTTGCTTAGCATGACAATGGATGATGTAGATTCTGCTGTATACCATAGAGAGCGGTATATACGGCGCGCCACTTGAAGTCAAAACCTCAGAGCAGCAGCTTATTGAATAGCGTTGAGACGAAATGTAGTCCGAACGAGGCTCAAATCCGGTTGTCGGAGACAGACAGACAGACAAACAGACAGACAGAGACAGACACAGAGACACAGAGACGAGACAAAGACAGAGACAGAGAGCGAAGAGACAGAGAGCGAGGGGGAGAGAGAGAGAGAGAGAGAGAGAGAGAGAGAGAGAGAGAGAGAGAGAGAGAGAGAGAGAGAGAGAGAGAGAGAGAGAGAGAGAGAGCTCATCAGATGTGCAGATAGACAGAACGGCTACATAATAAGGCGAGTGACGTTTTGGTCATGAATTGGAATTTGAAAGATCAAATTACACTGGTGGTAATGAATTCTTGAAGAGTTTTAACTTTCTAAGTGTAAAGCATCAGTTCGTGTTAGACTATAATTATATGGAAATGCATAATTCCATCGCGCCAACCTGGTCGCCATTTAGAGACGCCAGAAAAACCTCAGGACACCGTTCCAATCTCCAGATTTGAGTCCAAATTAATGAGACGCTCTGGCATAAAGCAGCTATGGAAAAATCCAAAAGACCACCAAGCAGGGGCGGATCCAGAGGGGCCAATTCAGCAATGCCCCCCCCCCATTTAGAAAATTCTTTTTTTTCTCACCAGCCATTTTGGCGTGGAAAGTGAACGTGGCCCCCCGCACCCATCAGTTCGGCAGACCTTTACAAAAGTAATCTATGATGACTAAAAAAGGCCATCAATTTTTTGATGGGGAAAATGGTATGGGTTTCTGGGAAATGGGCTCTGTTTTGCCAGAACTTTTGGCCGAATGACTAAAAATGGTCGTCAAATTTTTTGGCGGATAAAACGGTATATTTTCCGTGAGAATCGGACAAACGACTAAAAAAGAGTCATCAGACTTTCCGGCGACTTACTTAGCACTTAGTCCTTCCTCGCGCTGGTAGCGCATCGGGCGACACAGCCTCTCCACGTTCCGGCGACTAAAGATGTAATTAATCCTTGCCCAACACCGAAAATTTTGGCCCCCTCGAAACGTTCTGGATTCGCCACTGCCACCAAGATGATCGAGTCGCTCATTTGTTTCTTGAATGGCATGTGTCGTCATCATGACTAACTCACGTCACGCTGGTCTACTTAGTGCCAACACACTGCAGGCAAGTGTTCAAGAGCTATAGGGGAGACCGGGGCTAAAAGTAACAGAGGCAGGTTGTAACTTAGTAAAAATAAGGAAAACTGAAAATCAGGGAACCAGCGTATGCACGTCAGAGCATGCGGCGTATCGTTCCCGTGTTATGTTCCTTTCGACTCTGCTTGCATTACACCATAACAGAGTCGTTTTTCCAAAAGTGTGATTTTTGCTACTAAAAGTAACTTTTTGAATTCGTATTGTTTTTCTCATTGGTTTCGTCTGGCGCACGATATTCTTACCTACTGTTGGTCAATGTGAAGCTTGTTTATGTTAGATTACATGACAGGATGAAACATTTCGTCAACCAACATGGAGTTTGAAAATTTTATGTAATCATCTTAGACGTGTGATCGGGGCAGGTTGTAACAATTTTCAAGGGGCTTGTTGTAACGGTGTTACAACCTGCCCCAAAACCACCTTCAACGTTTTAAAAGAGTTATTTTTGCTTGAATCCTGCCGAACTATTTTAAAATGTAGGCCTAGATGAGGACTTACAAAAGGAAAAGTTCTAGAGGAGAAATCACACTGGTTGAAATGAAAGAAACGGCAGAAGAGGTGACTAACCATGCATATTGCATAACCGACCTTGCCATACAGCTGCGAAGAAATTCAACATAATTATGCCATGTTACTCTTTTCCGCTTTGTTAAAAAACTGCAAAGGTCAAGTGATAAAAGGTTTCTAATGGGTACAAACGAAGTAGGCAGCTTCTGCAAACGACATTGCCCAGCCGTAAACTTCACCTCTTGCTGAAGTAGACCTACAGTAGAATGTTGCATCGCTATAGATACCTAGTGCGTTGCGTTTATCGTGTGCACACGCCAGTGCGTCAGCTCCGACAAGTTTCGAGATTTTCTTCGGATTTTGATACTTAAATTAATGTTTGAATGAACACACATGCGTCTACAGATCCACGGATTCGTTGACGTTACTTCAAACGGATAACTTTCTTATGCTAAAAGAGTTACTTTGGTTCGATTTCTGTCGTAACTTCGACATGCTGAGTGCACGCTATAATTGCGTGTACATCGTCGTTCGTCGTCATAAACTGTCATGCACACGCCGACCTACGTCTACAGCAGCTTGGTCTACGTAGGCCTATTGGCGTCGTGCATTGTTTTCGCTAACGATCTCTACATGACTGCTCGGATTACCTATTCTTCTCTTGAACTACGTTCGACATGGTCGAGTGATTTTCGACCGACTCGATGTCTGCGAAAGACATTGTTCAGGGCCCAATTATGGTGCCCTGCCAGCTGCCGCCTAAACCGTTCTCCTCCTGCAAACTCTACCAACGAGACAACGCCTCCTCCTTCTGTCTCCCCCTCAGTCTCCTCACCTCCGTCAGAGCCAAATCCTCCTCCGATGAACTACACCAAGTCGCCTCATCCTCCGCTCATCAATTCTACTGGCTTGAAAATAGCTTCCTGGAACGCCCGTTCTCTGACAGACAAATACGCCTTTGTATCTCAATCTCTTCTGGAAGGCCAACTCGATGTTCTTGTCGTAACAGAGAGTTTGCACCAAAGTGCTGATGACGTCGCGATCCTGCGAGCAACGCCACCAGGGTACTCTTCACGCGACTGTCCTCGACCGTCTCATCCTGATGACCGATCATCGCCTGGCGGTGGCATCGTTATCTTCTTCCGTTCTTCTCTTCGGCTGACCCAAGTGTCTTTGAATACGTCGCTAACCACCTTCGAAGCGCTCTGCATGAGCATCGCCACTCCACGGGGCTCGGTAACTCTGCTCAGCGTCTACCGACCTGGATCTACTCATCCCACTCAACAATTCTTCGAAGAATTTTCGTCTACCCTTGAATGCCTCATCACGCGCAACAGCCAACTTCTCATCCTCGGCGACTTTAATGTCCACCTCGAGGATCCATCAGCTCCGAATCCCTCTCGTTTCCTCGAACTTCTCTCCCAGTTCGGCCTTCGTCAGCACGTCGGCGAGGCCACACACCGACTGGGAGGCTACCTCGACCTCGTCATCACTTCCGACGATGATCGGGTTGACGATTTACAGATCCTTCCGCCCACGATCTCTGACCACTCGTTTATCCAATTCACACTCCCTTCCATCTATCTCCAACCTATCCACTCCGTTCGGAAGTTGCGGGGGTGGAAATCGTTTGATTCCAAGGCTTTCAGCGCCGCCATCCGCAACTCAATCCTCTCGTCGCCTCAAGAGACGCTTGATGCTCTAACGGTCGATCAACTGTTCGATCTTTATACATCCACCACGACAAACCTGCTCGACAAGATGCTTCCTCGTCGCACCGTTAAGACTCGTGTTCGACCGCTGGCTGTCTGGTTCGACGGTGAATGTCATCAGTCACGTCGCCGCGCCCGTTGCGCTGAGAGACAGTATCGCCGTTCCAAAGATCCAAGCGACCATCTTGCCTGGATCAAGAAGCTGCGTGCCCTCCATCATCTCTACCACGACAAAGAGGCCGCCTACTGGGAACAGCTGGTGTCTCGAAATGCTAACAATCCAAAGCGCCTTTGGTCATCCATCTCAGGACTTCTCGGTCGACCATCGCGGCCAGCGGAGACGTCTACTTTCTCTGCCAACGACTTCCTCGACGTGCTCACCGCCAAGACCGACCGTCTTCGTGCGTCTACTGCCAACGCTCCTCCTCCTACGTTCTCCTCAACGACATCTGTCTTCGACGGCTTCCGACCCATCGTGGAATCGGATCTTCGTTTAGTTTTTTCTTCTGTAAATTTAAAATCATGTGAATTAGACCCTCTACCTCCTTTTATTATTTGTGACATTATTGATGACATTGCTCCTTTCTTTCTGTATCTTTTTAACAGGTCACTTGCTGAGGGCTGCATTCCTGCCTCACAAAAACGGGCCTTAGTCTTTCCTGCACTCAAGAAGCCCAATCTTGACCCTAGTCTCAGTCAAAACTATCGACCAATCTCAAACCTATCTTTTCTGTCCAAGACTCTTGAAAGACTTGTGTCAATGCAACTTCTTCCCTATCTTGAGCAATCGGGACTCCTTCCATCCCACCAGTCTGGCTATAGGGCTAATCACTCCACGGAAACAGCCCTCCTCTCCATGCTTTCTGATATATACTCTGCTGTTGACAAGTCTCATGTCACTCTTTTAGCTCTATTCGACGTCTCTGCAGCCTTTGACATGGTTGATCATGAGATTCTATTGCAACGACTTGAAACCTCCTGCGGACTCAAGGGTTCTCCTCTCCTTTGGTTTCG
This sequence comes from Lumbricus terrestris, assembly GCA_949752735.1. Classification (NCBI taxonomy): domain Eukaryota; kingdom Metazoa; phylum Annelida; class Clitellata; order Crassiclitellata; family Lumbricidae; genus Lumbricus; species Lumbricus terrestris. The sequence goes on from OX457050.1 coordinate 29,001,982, forward strand.
GTCCTACTTGTCTGATCGCACCCAAATGATCATCTCTGGCGACTCTAGGACTCAGTGGGTCCCTGTTGTCTTGGTTGTTCCTCAGGGTTCTGTCCTAGGCCCACTCCTATTCATCCTTTACACGGCTGGTATTACCTCTCTTTTCCCTAGTCACTCTGCAACTGGCCACCTTTTCGCTGATGATGTCCAAGCCTATGTCCATGGACCCCCTTCTGCTCAACTCCTTCTTGCAAGTCAAATTGACGCTCTATCTCAAGATCTTCATTTGTGGATGTCGTCCAATCGTCTTTCTTTGAACTCTTCCAAAACCCAGTTGATTTGGTTTGGCACTCCTAAGCAGCTTCAAAAACTCGACTATTCACTGCTCTCTCAAACTTTTCCTCACTTTAACTTCTCTTCGAGTGTTCGAGACCTAGGTGTCACCCTTGATAGTTCTCTCACCTTCACTGAGCACATTGCCAATCTTACTCGCTCTTCCTATTTCCAGCTAAGGCGTCTCAGGGCTATTCGCAAATCTGTCTCATCATCGATCTTTACCTCAATTGTGCATGCTTTTGTATGTTCTCGGATCGACTATTGCAACTCTGTCCTTATTGGACTGCCTAAGGTTCGCCTAGCTCCTCTGCAATCTGTACTCAATGCCGCTGCTAGGCTCATTGCCCGTCTTCCTCGATTCTCCCACATTTCTACATTCATGACTGAACAACTTCACTGGCTTCCACTCTCGGCCCGTATTCAATTTAAAGTCCTGATTTTGGTCATTAAGTCTCAAATGGGTCTTGCTCCGAAGTATCTGTGTGATCAGATACATCGCCCCCTTTCTGCCACTTCACTGCGTCCTCTTAGGTCCTCTGATCGGCTTGACCTCTTTGTACCCCGAGTCAGGACTGCCATGGCTCAATCCAGATCATTTGCCTGCATTGGTCCCTCCCTATGGAATGAGCTTCCCCCATCAGTTCGCTCTGCCATCCTCTCTGGTAGTGTGTCCTCGTCTTTCTCTCGTCTAAAAACTTGTCTTTTCTCTCGGAGTTAAACGCACTGGGAGCGCTTCTGAAAGGCTTTTGCTGCGAGAAGCGTTTTATAAATGGTCAGATAAGATAAGATATTCGAGCCTCGGCCAGACACTTCACCTTCTCGAGACGTAGGCCTATCTATGGCGTCAGAATCGGAGGAGTTTCACGACATTATTCAAGAACATGACTCTGCTCAGTTGACTGGCATGATCCTTGGTGAATCTCAGATAGTGGTTCCAGATGCTACTGATTGTCCAACCGGCAGTGGTGGCCACTGCCGGTTGGACAACCCCATCTTCTTCTACTTCTTGCCCTATTATTTCCTCCTTTAGATTGTCCTCTCTTTCACTAATTCTGATGACGATAATCATCAACCTCTGTCAGCATGCCAGCTTCAAGGCAGCTTCAAGGCAGCATCAGTCACCATCATCATCATCAGCAGCAGCATTACAGTCACCTGGATGCAGGCTTCTCAAATGACCGCCAGAATTCGTCCTTTGATCCTGTTGTACTAATGCCTCACCCAGAAGCCGGGGAACGACAAGTTACCAAAAGTGAAGAAACCGAATGTGTACCGTACTTGGAGGCATAGATTGAGTATTCGTGACTTTGGGGTTTAATATTCGTAAATATTCGTGAATATTAAGATTTTTTAATATTCGTAAATATTCGTAAATATTCGTTAACGGATTACAGTGAACCATCGAAACCGCAATGTTACCCGGTAAAGAAGTTTAAGTTTCTGTATGTCTCCATGACATTCACTCGCGTTCAGGGCAAGGCTGAATTAAAATATGCGATGCGCTTAATATGCTGAGATCGGGATAATTTTTATTTATAATCTGGCACTTTGGCATTTATATATACTCATCCTGCTACACTGATATAAAACTACTTTATCACTTTGCAGTTACTATTATAGGCAGTTAACGTCTATTTCTAATTTAACTTACTAATGCTGCTACTTGCCAACTGCCATGGGTGACTCTGCCCCTTTTCTGCTCGGGAGGATGGTCAGAAGTCAGACAAAGTGACCAACATTAACTGTCATTAAGTATCGAGTGTGATATGAATGCCGCAAGGCCACATTGGCCAGACCAAGCAGAGACTTGGAAATTTTTAATAATAAATCTATTAAAATTATTGTCACTTACTGATACAGGCCTATGCGTAGTCTAACTCAATTTTGCACAATTCATCTAGTGAAAGCTAAACATTTTCATAAAATTAATGATCAAATAAGAATTAAGAATAAAGAATTTCTTGATAGAGCAAGAATAAAGAATTTTCTTGGAGTAACATAATATTTTACGAATATAATATTCGTTGGCAGTTTTAATATTCGTTAATATTCGTGAATATTTGAAAATCTTAATATTCGTAATATGCGAATACTCAATCTATGCTTGGAGGAATAGTTCTGCCGTAAGTCGATGAAATGTGTAAATTGTTACTTGTAGCCCCGGTCTCCCCTAGCTAAGCCCAAAAAATACCAAATCTATCACTGACAAAATTAATAAAACCGGCCGTTTTGAATGCCACCAGGACTATGTGATGGAGAAGACTCAGACGAGTATGACTGATAGCACGTTACATGCTTCTTAGATCTCTGACCTGGTCACCTGGTGCCGTCAGCTCTTGGAGCTCTGGCGACATTCTTGATGTATCCTCTCCAGTGTCTCCTCTCTCTTGTTGCCTCTCTCAGCTCCTCTAGGCTCATGCCAGACTTTTCCTGTACCTCATCCAACCATCTCTTCCTCGGTTTTCCGCGTCTCCTCCTTCCCTCACCGCATGCCGTCATCAGCTCCTTTTCCAAACCGTTAGATCTCATCACATGGCCGAAGTATAGCTCAATTTCCTCCAAGTTGCTGTTTGCTGTAGTGTCTCCTCTCTCTCTATCCTCTCTCAGTGTTCCGAGCTCCATGCGCACCGATTCGTTAGTTCTTTTCTCCGTCCATGAAATCCTTAGCATTTTTCTCCAAATCCACATCTCGCACAAGGGCGGATACAGGAATTTTCGAAGGGGGGGGGCCAAAATTTTTGGTCTTGTGAGACAGGAGAAAAATTTCTTAGTCATCGACCAAATTTTCCGGAAAAAAATACCAGTTCATCCGCCGAAAAAACTGATGACCTTTTTTTAGTCATCGACCAATTTCTCAGGAAACATCCGCCCCTGAATCGACGGGGAGGCCAAGTTCCGTGCGATTTTGTAATAGGGGGGCCTGATGTCCTTTTTTCTCTCTCACTAGCCTACATTTATTTAATGTCTTGTTGAAACCAAATGGGGGAAGGGGCCACGTCCCATGCAATTTTTAAATGGGAGGGCCATGGCCGGTTTGGCCCCCCTGGATCCGCCCCTGATTTCGCACGCGTTGATTTTCTTTTCCAAATCCAGTGTCTTTGTCCATGTCTCGCATCCATATAGCCCTATTTCATTTAAATCCGCTATCATGTACACTATCGAAGAAGCACGAGTCATGACCACTTGTTTTCACTGTTTTCATATCGGCATATCCGCCACATGATAAAAACAATATATACATGTACAAGCACGTGCACATGTAGCCTATTATATGTACAGCTCGATGTGCGAAATTTATTGTCGGAATACAAAACGCAAACTAGACAAAAGGAAACATTTATGCACATGTTTACCCATAGACGAGTCAAAGCACACAGATCGAGTCAAGATATACTAGGCCATATCAATCAGTACTTAATGCATCTGCACGTTTGATTGCCCGCCTTCCTCGTTTCTCTCACATTTCGACTTTCATGACTGAGCACCTTCACTGGCTTCCTTTGACTGCCCGGATTCAATATAAAATTCTTTTTCTTACCTATAAGATGTTTTTGGGTCAAGCGCCTCGCTACCTTTGTGATCTTATTAGGAAGCCTTTCTCTGCTACCGTTGGACGTCCTCTCCGCTCTTTAGACCGTCATGATCTTCTTGTACCACGATCTCGGACTGCCACAGCCCAACATCGCGCCTTTGCCTCTGTCTGCCCTTTACTGTGGAATGGCGTTCCTCCTGTTATTCGTTCCCAGATTTTATCTGGAGGCTTTACTTTTTCTGCCCGTTTTCTTAAGACTTTTCTTTTTTCAGGAGTTCTTCGCACTGGGAGCGCCTCTGATTAGGTTGTACTGTGAGAGGCGCTTTATAAATCCCAAAATAGAATAGAATAGAATATATTGACATATTGTGCAACACGAATTTATTTACATAATGGGCTTCCATCACAGGAGCTACGTCTGCCTCTTGGGCTATCGATGAAGCATTTTTTATTCAATGCAAAGCCGTGCTGTTTTGACGTGCTAAAGTAAGGAGTGCCTCGTAATCGTAATCGTAATCGTGATCTCGAGACTTCTACAGCGCCCACAAAAGCCAAATCGCGGGAACCAGCTTATTCACAAGCGCTCAATCAAAACAAAATCGATATAGGCAGCGGGTCAAGTCCGGAGAGTCAGGCAGGCAGATAGATGGACGGCTAAGGTGGGTGATGTTTAGAATTGAAATGACGAGGGATGTGATGAGAAGAGGAGGAATCAGGATAGGATTTGTGAAAGAGCAATGTTTTCAGTTTTGAGTGAAAGACCTGTGGGGAGATAGCGAGAGGTGGAGTTTTGATGAGTTCGTATGATGGGTCGGAAGTTTGCCGAAGTGCTGGCGGAAGTTTGTTCCAGAGAGGTGGAACGGCAATGGCTATGGAGCAGTTTGCGAATTTCAGTGATGAAGTGATGGGAGGGCGAAGCAGTGTAATGGAGGGTGAGGAGCGTGTTGAACGAGGTGGCTGGATGGTGAACAATAACATATAGGAGTAGTTCCCCTGAAGAGGCGCTAGAGAAATTCTTGAATAATTTAATTTAACCCCTGAAGGGTTCTGGTATTAGAATCTTCGAAGACTTGACACCTACAAACATCAAACTTATGGACCGACTCCGCAAGGACCCTAAAGTTAAATCGGCATGGTCATGGAATGGTAAAGTCTTTGCCATCCATGAGGGCACGGACAAGATTTCACGGATGGATCCATTTTCAGACTCATCCCCTTCGTGAAATATGGGAGATATTCCTTAATCCTATTATATAGTGTTGGGGTCATGGAATGTAAAATATTATTATGGTCATTGATTGGTAAATCTTTGCTATACATGTGGTCTTTGCCAAGCTTATGTTTGCGTTGATGGACCCAATTTTAGTTTTAGTTTCATCCTCATTGCATAATGTTGAACAGGATCGGATGAGAATGAAGAACGGAGATATTTCCCTGTTTGCTTCGTGTTTGCCTACAGATGTTATATCTTTATTCAGATGATCCATGAGTTTGATATACTCATTTATTCTGTTGACCTATGAGTTTGATAAATTCATTCATTTTGCCTGACATTGTTGATCTGGGTGAGCCTGACCATCCCTTGGTTCATGTAACATGCTGAAGACGCCTATATACAATTCTGTTTTATTTTTTAATGCACATCATGATGTTGCTTATGTTTATTGTTTTTATCTTTTCTATTGGCTTTTGCAGGTATTGCATCAAGGGAAGTTACCCTTGTTTGTTACTATTATGATTTTTGCAGGACAAATCTTAGTTGTATTGAATGTGAGTGGCTTTAAAATGATAATGTATTTAAATAGCATATGTAGTACGAGTATGAGTTCCAATGTTGAACCTTTAACCATACATATAAATGGAGGACCAGGATAAAAATTTAACGGGTATGTCCTACTCAGTCCATGCAACCATGGGCAACACTGATCATGGCTTGTTGTCAGGGTCACCGAATTTATTGCGTTCATATCAGCAATGTCCGTACTCAACCAACCCTTTTACAGTGTATAATGAGATGACATTGATGACTCCTGACAATGACTGTGATCCTGATCAAAATTTCTTTGGTCAAGTAGCAATGCAACAAACAAAATATTGGGATGTTAACCAATTTGATGACTTTATTAGTGATAACGAATTAGCAAATAATCTTAAGATACTTAATTTAAATGTTCGTAGTTTTTATAAAAATGGTGCAGAACTTTTAAACTTTCTTGAAACCTGTAAAACAAAATTTGATATCATAGCATTGACTGAGACCTGGAGCACTCCGGCCACAGAAAACCAAATCTATTGCCCAGGGTATAATGCTGTTTGCAGGTCGCGTCAACAAGGTATAGGAGGCGGTGTTGCAATCTTAATCAAAGATGATCTCTGCTACGAGTTGGAGAATAATCTGCCAGTTAACATGGAATCAATGGAATCCCTTTTTGTGAGGGTTCACACATTATGTAATTCAATTATCTCAATAGGTGCAATTTATAGACCCCCTGGCACTAATATTAATTTGTTCTCTGATAGTCTCTCTCAGATCATAGACAGCTTTAAAATGCAGAATAGATTAAGCTATATTTGTGGTGACTTTAATGTAAATCTTTTAAACAGTGATTCACATGTTGGGACACAAAACTTTGTAAACACTATGTTAGCACTTTCTTATTGTCCACTGATTAATATGCCGACTAGGATTACTGAGTTGTCATCGACTCTTATTGATAACATCTTTTGTAATAGATTAAATCGCGAGGAGTTTTCTGGTATAATTTGTGCAGATATCTCCGATCATCTTCCAATATTCACAGTTTTGCCTAGGCAGACTTCTGACTATGTGACAGCTGAGAAGTCGAAGTATGTTGCTTTTCGCTCCAAATCCCGTAGTAACTTTGAGGCAATGGATGATCTGGTTGGTTGTTGGACATGGGAAGAAATTCATTGTGAATCAAATCCTGATATTTCCTATTCCTTATTCATAGACAAGCTGAGCAGGGCATTCAACTCTTGTTTTCCTCTGTTATTCAAACGTAAAAGACAATATAGAACTAAATTGAAACCCTGGCTAACTCCTGCCCTTATCAAATCTATAAAACATAAGAATAAACTGTATAAGTGGTACCTCAAAACAAAAGATAGAGATATATTAAACAAATTTAAAGTATATAAAAATAAATTGACATCTCTTTTGCGCATTAGTGAAAAACATTATTATGCTTCAAAATTTGATGTATATAAAAATAATTTGAGACAAACCTGGAAAACTATCAAACTAATAATCAATCATAATAAATCCACGAGTGGTATTAAGGCTATTAATGTTGATAATGAATTAATAACGGATTCTCAAACCATTGCTAATTCTTTCAATAAGTACTTTACCGAAATTGGCCCTAATTTAGCTACAAAAATAGCTGATCCTGGGATTGATCATACCAATTTCATGAAAAAACATTTTGACTGTTCACTATTTTTGGGTCCAACGGATACAGTGGAAATCAGGTCACTACTGATGGAGCTTGATAATAATAAATCTATGGGTCTTATAGACATACCCCTTTACATATCCAAGCACCTTGTGGAGCACATTGTGACCCCTTTGGTATTTATTATTAATCAGTCCTTATGCACGGGTATCGTGCCTGAATTGATGAAAAATGCTAAAGTTATACCTCTATTTAAAACTGGCTCTGCCCTTGATCCCTCTAACTATCGTCCTATATCTATACTGCCTACTTTTTCTAAAATCTTGGAAAAAGTCATGCATAAAAGAATTTATGATTTTCTGACTGCCAATGATATTCTTTATGATAGACAATATGGTTTTAGAAAAAATCACTCCACTAGTATGGCAATTCTTGATGTTACTGACCAAATTAGCATGGCAATTGATGAAGGGAAATATACCATAGGTGTCTTCTTAGATTTATCCAAAGCTTTTGACACCATTAATCATAAGATTTTAATTGATAAATTGTATCGTTATGGCATAAGAGGTATTGCTCTAACATGGATTATGAGTTATCTAAGTAACCGACATCAACAGGTTGTGATTGACAATGCCATATCAGAAATGTGCCCTCTAACTTGTGGAGTTCCCCAGGGCTCTGTTCTTGGCCCTTTGTTGTTTCTGTTGTATATAAATGATATTTGGGAGTGTTCTAATATTATGTTACTAATTTTGTTTGCTGATGACACATCAGCTTTTATTTCTGGGGATAATCTTGAAGCATTGTCAAATGTTATAAACAATGAATTAATTATTTTATCAAAGTGGTTTAAGGCTAATAAATTATCTGTAAACTTAAAGAAAACAAATTACATTGTGTTTTGTGGTATAAGGAAAAAGGCACCTCTTAAAACTCTTGAGATTAAAATGGATGATATAAACTTAGATAATGTTCCGTCTGCTAAATTCTTGGGAGTAATAATTGATAAAAATCTTAGATGGGCGGATCATATACGCGTTGTAGAAAATAAAATTGCCAAATCTATAGGGATACTTTATAAGTTCAATCAATCAAATACTTTATTGATCATCGTGAAACATGTATATGTGTACATACAGTATTGCACAGACAAACAAACAGTTGTTGAAAATGTCACGTAGGCTACATTGATGTCAAAGGGGTAAGCCCAAAGGAACGTAAGGTTCCGCTAACAGGGTCGCCCTAATTACATGTCGAAGTGCATTGGATATAAGCGATGCAACTCAAAGAAGTGGGGGGAAACAAAACGACAAACAAACTAAACTAAGCTAAGCTAAACTAAAAATAAAAAAAATAAAAAATAAAAAAACAACTAAAAAACACAACAGTAAGAGAACACAACAGTGCACGTGTAGGTAGTGCACATCAAAACAAACCATTTTGTGCATTTATGCAATAGTATCCAAAAGAAATAATTTCAATTTATATTTGAATTGGTACATTGTAGATACACTAGTAAGATCAATAGGCAGAGAATTCCACATCAACGGTCCACATATTCTAATACTATGTAGTCCAGTAGTGGTACGAACACTTCTTTGGTGGTATCTATTTACAGATCGCGTATAATGGCCATGAACGTCTGAATTTTTACAAAACCAGTGGTTGAAGCTCGTTATGATTAAATTCCTGTGTAGTTTATACATAAATACTCCAATTTGTAGTTTATTAATGTAGTTAAAAGGCAGAATTTTCAAATCACTGAACAATGGTTGAGTGTGGGTTCTAAAAGGTGCATTGCATATAATTCGAACAGCTCGCTTTTGCAGGGTTGCCAAAATAGTTAAACGAGTGTGGTATGTGGAAGCCCACGTAATATTACAATATGACATATAAGGGTATATCAAAGAGTAATATAAATTCACAAGTATATCTCGCGGCATAAGGTGTCGAACACGAGAGATTATGCCTATATTTTTGGATATCTTTTTGGATATAGAGTTTATATGCTCCCTCCATGTTAATTGTTCATCAATGTGAACACCCAAAAATTTGGTTGAGGATGCCCTACAAATACATTGTTCATCTATTTTAATCGATATATTGCAATTTGTTGCTGTTCTAAGTTTTATTTTAGAGCAGAACAAAATAAAATTCGTCTTCTCAAGGTTCAGCGATAATTTGTTGGCTTTAAACCAATCGCCTACAAGTTTTAATTCGGCATTAATTTTGTTTACCAAGACTTCGATAACTTTATCTGACATAAACACATTGGTGTCATCAGCAAACATGACAAAGCTGAGTAATGACGAGCGGTTCGAAATATCATTCACATATATTAGGAACAAAAGTGGACCCAATACAGAACCTTGTGGCACACCACAAGTAACATCAGTTTCATGTGAAATGTTCCCGTTATATAAGACACTCTGCTTTCTATTTCTTAAGTAATCTATAAGCCAATCAAGACATACACCTCTTATGCCATAATGTTCAAGTTTGCTTATCAGAATTTTATGATTCACCGTGTCAAATGCTTTAGATAAGTCAAAGAAGACACCCATAGAAAAGTGGTTTTCCTCCTTGGCTTCAGAGATTTTATCATACATTTCCATTACGGCCATGTATGTAGAGTGGCCTGTTCGAAAGCCATACTGACTTGTGTACAATATATTCTTTACTGTTAGATATGTCATTATTCTTCGATAAATAATCTTTTCAAAAAACTTGGAGAAATATGGCAAGATAGATATTGGTCGATAGTTACTTAATTGATTCCTATCTCCGGCCTTAAAGATGGGAATTATTTTGGCAATTTTCAAACTATTAGGAACAATTCCACTAACAATGGAGCAATTTATTATTTCTGTCAGAGGAATTGAAATAGCTTCTATGACATATTTGGCTAACTGGGGGTCAATCTCGTCTAGCCCCCTACTGTGAGTGGTTCGGAGTTCATAGGCAATCGATATTATTTCAGCTGGTGATGTTAATTCTATCCCAATAGAAGAAGTAGACCGGTCTTTCAAGTAATCAAGAAAAGATGCATTAGTGTCAGGAATTTTTTCGGCCAACTTCGGTCCAATTTCTGTAAAGAATTCATTAAATTTGCAAGCAATAAGGTGCTTATCTTTAATTTCTACATTATTGATAAGAAAGCTATCTGGCATCTCAGAGTTTCTGTTTCCATGTAGAAGCATTTTAATTACTTTCCAGGTTTTATTCAAGTCATTTTCACATTCCAGAAATTTTCCCATATAATAATGACGCTCAGTTGCTTTTCTTATTTTTTTAAATTTATTTCGATAGGCTATGAAGCTAGACTTATTTTCTTGTGTTGGGTTTTTTATGTATTTTTTATATAGATGCGATTTCTTTCTACAGGATTTTAGCAGCGCTTGTGTCATCCAAGGCTGTTTAATTTTCAATCTTGTTTTCGACGAATAATTTGTTTTTGGGAAAGAATGTTCATATGCTGATTTATATTTTTCAATAAATGTTTCATAAGCAGAGGACGGGTCTCCTTGCTCACATGCATGGAATACTTCTGACCAGTCGGTAGAGTTCAGCAAGCCATCAAATTGACTTTTTGTTTTCTCATTAATGATTCTTTTCTCGTAAGTAGGGATTTTTTCCATTAATGGTCGTACAAATTTGGTTTGTGTAAAAATAGGTAGATGGTCAGATAAATCATTTATAATGATGGCAGAATCAGAGCAGTCAGATAAAGTATTCGTGAAGATATTATCAATTAAGGTAGCTGTATCATCAGTTATTCTTGTTGGCCTTAAGATCATTGGTAAAAATCGATTTGAAGTTAACGAATTAAAAAACGTTCGGGTAGGTGTGTGCGCGTTCACTTTTAGTAAATCAATATTGAAATCACCAGCCAAAAAAGAATTGCTCTTTGTTCTAGATAAATGCGACAGCAATGAGTCAAATTCTTCATTGAATAGATCAAGACCATCACCCGGTGGTCGATAGATGACACCGACCGTCAAGTCCTTCTCTGTCTTCTGCTTAATTTTTATAAACATACATTCATAAGCCCCTGGCTTAGACATTGCCCATTTGGCTTCTATCCGTTGATACTCAGTACCACTCCTGACAAAGAAACCCACTCCTCCCCCTCCTCTCCCATTACTCCTACATCTGTGAACAAAACTGTATCCAGGTATGGAGATAGTATTAGCAGTGTCTGAATCCAACCAGGTTTCCGTTAAGGCTAAAATTGTTGATTTAGTTTGACATAGCAGAATATTAACTTCGGAAACCTTGTGAAGCAAACTCCTACAATTAAGATGCATGATAGAAAGGGATTGCTCATTTATATTAAACTTAGTACCGATTTCCTCAGCACACATATATCTACTATTGCACAGTTTTATATCATTATAGTAATTAGTGTCAGGGTCAATATCAGGATTAGTTAGTATAGGAGAGTTTTCTGCGTATTCATCCACTGGGCAAAAAACACAGTCCATTAATTCACCAGGCTGGGCCTCAACATTGGAATCAGTTTTAGAGACTACACTAGTAAATTCCTGGTCATTATCTTCATGATCAATTGGGAAGGCAGACACATTACACCTATTACAATGCCTTGCATCAGGCCTATCAATTGGGTTCAAATAGTTAGCACAAGAACAATAGTTAATTGTTGTGCAAAGCGCACAACCAGAAACACACGTACACAACAGTTGAATAAAATACTTAAAAAATCAGTATTATTACTTTTATACTCCAGTTTAATTTTACCATATTTGCAGTACTGCACACTGGTGTGGGCTGGAGGCTATGTATCTAAGTTGAAAAAAGTGTCGATTTTACAGAAACGAGCATTAAGGGGTATCAGTGGTGTTGATAGACTACACAGATCTTCTGTCTTATTTAAGCAGTATGGATTACTAAAGCTTTCTGATATTTATCACATGCAATTGGTTGTTTTCATGTATCGTCATCGTCATGGAATGCTTCCTAAGCGTTTTAATGCCTGCTTTAGTACCAAGGAACAACTGCATCAGTATGAAACTCGCTCAAGGACCGATTATCAGTCTTTTGTCTGTAGGTCAAATACCCGTCTACATTCAGCATTGGTATATGGCCCGAAGCTTTGGAACTCGTTACCTCCTAAATTTAAGTCTATTGACTCGCTAGCTACATTTACTAAAAGCTATAAACAGTTCTTGTTATCCTGCTACTAATTAAGTTTTTGTTTTATTTTTATTGTTTTGTTCTGTTTTCTTTTCTTTTTTCTGTTTCGCCAATTATATAATAAATAGGTATATGATAAATATGAATGATGTCTTCAGTAGGAATATGACACAAGTTATAGTATTAAATACTTGTCATTGACGGTTAAAAATTATGTATATTCTTTATATTAATGTAAGGTGGACTCGTTAAGCTCACTTGAGCTTTTTTCCCCTTCCAGACAGAATGTGGGATAAATTGAATAATTTTCTTTTTTGCAATGATGTGTAATATTATGTATTGTGTGAAATAAATGAACTTGAACTTGAACTTGAATGAATGGATTAGGCGTAGGCTTGCTTGTGTAAAATCGCCAGACTTGAACGGTAGCCTAAGCAGATGCCAAAATGAAAGGGCAGTAGTAGGTTAGATGTAGATGTATTAACTTATTAACGTTCACATGCGTATTTTTACATTGTTATACAGAACGATAAATAAAAAAATAAAAATCGGCAAATAATTCCGAAGTTTTGCACACCAGTTTCATGCGTGTGCGTACAAGTGTATGCATGCATATAGGACTGCTTATAGGCGAATAGACCATATACATGTATACGCACAATGCAGAGGCCTACGTACGCGTTGTAAATCCATGGAGTTGTGAGGTTTTAACATCTTTTTTAAAGACTTGCGAAGATTTAAGTCAGATCGACAATGCAATATTTGGCCACATTCGCTGTGTAGATACGTCGAGACAATTTATGTGCAGGACCTTTAGAACCATGCGCACAGCTTACCAGCACCAAGGAATGTGCTTCGTTGGTAATTGAAACTAGTGCGATAAGAATTTGTGTCCGTATACGAGCTGTAACTCCGCCTCAGGTTCCTGCTATGGAACCTGTGCCGGTCCCAAGACCGGGTAAAGGAGGAGGGTTCCGCGGAGGGTTTGCAGCCCTCCCGGGTAAAACAAATTACCGCAACAGAAACGACACAGATGAACTACAAAAACACTGTCAAGGCTGGTCCGAGGAGAGACGGGAAGGTGGAAGACCTATTTATGACGAGTAATGGTGAAAGCCGAAAGGAAGCCACGACTCAGAAGACCCAAATCTTGACGACCAAAGCTAAGACAAGGATAGGATGTTGGAACGTAAGGACAATGTACGCTACGGGAAGGTTGGCGCAGGTGCTGGCAGAGATGAGGAAGTACAGATTGGAAATATTGGGAATGAGTGAGATAAGATGGACTGGAAGCGGTATCATTACATCCGAAAGAATGAATATATACCACTCTGGAGGAACTAGACATGAAAGAGGAGTAGGTATAGCAATCGATGCAAGAACGGCAGCGGCTGTAATTGGATGGGAGCCGGTAAGTGACAGAATCATCACCATCAGGATCCAGACTAGACATACAAAGACAACCATAATACAGGTGTATGCACCAACAAATATGGCCACGGACGAGGAAAAAGACGAATTCTACAAACAGCTGCAAGATGTCTTGGACGCAGTACCGGGGCGCGTAAATACAATCTGGAACACGGCGAAGACCACGGGCGGAGTTTGCAGTGGATGTCAGCAGTTATTGGTCAAGCTGTATTAGCTTGGCCAACAACTGCTAACGAACCAACAGCAAATCCGCTGGCGCGTTGCAATTAAAGCAATGAAAGTCACATTTAAGAGTAAGTAAGCACGCAAAATTTTAACTTAAAACGTGCATTTTCTACTGAAAAAGTAAAGAATCTAATGACGACACTAACCCTAAAACTGACCCTAACCGACCCTCACGACGCCAAACCTTAAGAATTTAATGACGACACGAACCCTAAAACTGACCCTAACCGACCCTCACGACGCCAAACCTTAAGAATTTAATGACGACACTAACCCTAAAACTGACCCTAACCGACCCTCACGACGCCAAACCTTAAGAATTTAATGACGACACTAACCCTAAAACTGACCCTAACCGACCCTCACGACGCCAAACCTTACCCTACGCGAACGACACCTAGGTCTCCGATGCTATAGTCATGCTGAAAATTTAATAATAAAGAACGCAAAATTGACATATAATTACCTGTGCAAAATGTTCGTCCATACGTATGGTCATTTGTGATAAATTTTAATAGCCAAACCATAAACGTTTTACATTTCAATCCGTCCAAAATATGTCGACACGCACGTGTTGAGCACATGTTGACACTTTACAAAGGGATGGTCAGACAGCGGGCACTGCGACGTGGCAGCTGGTACAGTGGTTATTGTTTTGTTAGCTGTCATTCTCGTAAAAGTCCGCCTTCTGCTTAAGCAGCTCCGCCCCGATGGTCTTCGCCATATTCCATTTTGTATTCGCGCTACCGGGGCACGACCAGAAAATAGTCATGGGCGATTTCAACGCACAGGTAGAGAGAGATAGAGATGGATAGGCGGATGTGATAGGAGCGGAGGCTGCTGGAGAAAGGAACGACAATGGAGAGAGAATGCTCAGTTTTTGCAGCAACTACAAACTAAAGATAGGAGGAAGCATGTTCAAACACAAGACCATTCATAAAGAGACATAGAGATCCCCAGGGCCGTTTCAAGAAATTTTGGGGCCCTAGGCACAAACACGTAGGCTACTAGATCTAATTATAGGCGTAACTATAATATTATGGGTCTCATCTATCTCAATCAATCGCAATTTATATAGCGCCCCGCGCAACAGAGGGGCCCCGCGGCGACCCAAACATACTATATCGCATAGCAAATTAGCAACATGTTTTACGAACTTTGACGTATGTTAAACTTATATTTATTTTACACTGCTTAATACAAAGATTGCTGTGCTAGCTGTAGGCTACGTGTCAGAAGCATACTAGCTTATAGGCCTATTATTAACATATGTAAAAAAATTACACACACGCACATAGAAGGCATGAATACAAAACTCTATATTCTGAGACTGAAAGATTGAGGCCGAAATCGTGTTACGTTCAGTGTTTAATCCAGGCATCTTTCTGGGGGAGCTCCACCTATAATTATTATACCCTAACATTTGATCATAATAATAATAGTTTTTAGTTGCTGTTTACATTATTGTAATACCTGCAGCTCTTATAATATAGTATCATATAGGCTATTATATGATGCTATCACATTACAATGAGTATACTTTACTGTTAATATTTTTACACAGACTTTTTACAACTAACTCTTAGTAAAATAGAATCATTATAGTCTACTACATGGCTTCTCGATTTTGGTAGTTCTTCCTTGGTTTGTGTAACATTTGTAACAATTCTGATAGGCCTAACTGTGTCCTGCAGGTTCAGCAATGTAGGATCTTTTTTAGCAACGGGAATAAGATAATTCTAGCGCACCTGGACTGCAGTTATTCATTATACTGCAAAGGTAGCGGTCCAGAAAAGGCAGAACTGAGTTGCAGAACATTGATACGCCAAGAAATTATGATGGAAATGATAATATTATAGGCCTGCAAATGAAAATTTTCAACCACTCTTTTTTATCAGCATTGAAATAATACAGTCATTTTGTTAAGATCGCAGCTTACAATATGCTACCATTACATTGTGGAAACTGATAAAGAAATTATTATATGTATATATACGTGTAGTTGTAAGAATATTTATTGAAGTACTGTACGTCTTAGACTATTCAGGTCAGCAATGCAATAGTTGAGGAATTTTGATAAAATGGCAGCTTAAAATTCTGCCATTGCAATGTAAAAATTCAAAATTTTCTGGTGGGGAGGGGTACATTCCCTCCCCTTGCCCCTCCCCACTCGGCGCTACGCGTCTCAGTGACAGACCGGCAAATACTTGTTATCAGTCCTCCAGAAACCTTGATTTCTATCAGAAGAGAGGGACTAGATGACTATGACAATGCGACACCTCCCAAGCTGTTCTCAATTTCACAAACTGTTGACTGTTTTTTCGCTTGATCTCGGTCGGGAGCGCCTCTGAGTAGGCACCTTGAAGGGGCGCTATATAAATTGCGATTGATTGAGATAGATGAGACCCATAATTTTTATTTTTTTGTGGGGCGCGGTGGTGTAGTGGTGGCGTCGTTGCCTTGGAGCCGGAAGGTTCGAGGTTCGAATCCACCACGCCGCGTAAGGACCCTGGGCAAGTCCTTCACTCGCAATTGCTCAGCGCTTCGGCGTGAAACTCCGATGCAGTGTCCGCTCTGTAGTCGGGAGCGCCTCTGAGTAGAGAGAGCTTGAAGGGGCGCTATAACAAGTGCACATACAAACAAATAATATTATAGTTACGCCTAGAATTAGACCTAGTAGCCTACGTGTTTGTGCCTAGGGCCCCAAAATTTCTTGAAACGGTCCTGATTATCATACCGTTACCAAAGAAGGGGAACCTTAGCGACTGTAACAATTGGAGATGGATCACGTTGCCCTCCATACGGGGTAAGGTTTTGGCAAGCAAATTTTGAGAAGAATACAAACGCGGTAGACAACATTTTGAGAAGAATACAGGCGCGGTAGACAACATTTTGAGAAGAATACAGGCGCGGTAGACAACATTTTGAGAAGAATACAGGCGCGGTAGACAACATTTTGAGAAGAATACAGGCGCGGTAGACAACATTTTGAGAAGAATACAGGCGCGGTAGACAACATTTTGAGAAGAATACAGGCGCGGTAGACAACATTTTGAGAAGAATACAGGCGCGGTAGACAACATTTTGAGAAGAATACAGGCGCGGTAGACAACATTTTGAGAAGAATACAGGCGCGGTAGACAACATTTTGAGAAGAATACAGGCGCGGTAGACAACATTTTGAGAAGAATACAGGCGCGGTAGACAACATTTTGAGAAGAATACAGGCGCGGTAGACAACATTTTGAGACGACAACAGGCGGGATTCAGGAAGGGCAGGTCATGCAGCGAGCAGATCTTTATACTGAGACAGATCGTCGAGAAGTGCGTAGAGGGGAATGTAAATGTACTCGCCAACTTCGTCGATTTCCGAAAGGCTTTCGACAGCGTGCAAAGACCGGTGGTGTGGAACATCCTCGCACAATACGGTATACCAGAGAAGGTTATAAACATCATAAAAGAAATGTATAGAGAAAGCAGGTTTGCGGTAAGAACGGAGGGGAAACTAGGGGAGTGGTTCCAGATTGTCACAGGGGTGCGACAGGGTTGCATCTTGTCACCATTGCTATTCCTGATAACGATCGATTGGGTGATGAGACGAAGCACGAAAGAAGGGGAGTGTGGACTGGAGTGGAAAACTGGCGGACCTAGACTTCGCAGACGACATAGCGCTACTGGAGGAGTCTTGGGAAGGAATGAGAAAACTCAACAGACAGTGTGGAGAGAGAGGCAGGTCTGGTTGGACTGAGGATCAATACCACAAAAACAAAGATTATGAAAACAGGAAAATGGGCAGTGACTGAAAGCATCACAGTTGGAGAGGATGTGCTGGAGGAGGTGGAATACTTTTGCTATCTGGGAAGCGTAATTTCAAACAAGGGCAGTTGTGATAAAGAGATTGGAAGCAGATTGGGAAAAGCCTATGCCACATTTGGAAGGTTGAACAATATATGAAGGAACAAAGGACTCAGTCTAGCAACAAAGACAAGATTGTACAGAGCTTTGGTATTGACAACATTGCTGTATGGGGTAGAGACATAGGCGTAGGAGACGGGGGTCCAGGGGGAGCAAATGCCCCCCCAAATTTCGGCAAGTCTGTTTTTTCGGGCAAGTAGACCCGGGAAAATATTAACCAAACTTCTTGAAGTTCAACGTTCATTAGTATTTACCACATGCATTATCTCCTAGTTCCATCTTGCCCGAATCGAGTTAGATAGGCTATTGGCTCACAACAACCATAGTTAGCAGAAATTCCCGAAAAAGTTCTGAGTTCACGGTAGCATTTTATAAATAAGCTTAATGGCGAGAATGGCAGCAAATTCAAGAGCCGAAATTTGCCCGAAAATTTTGCCCGAATCGAGTTGGATATTAATTCACAAGTCACAACCATTGATAGCAGAAATTCCCGAAAAATTCTGAATTCACGGTAGCATTTTGAAAATAATGGCGAGAATCGAAACAAAGCCAAGAGCCGAAATTTGCCCGAAAATCTTGCCCGAATCGAGTTAAATATTAGCTCACAACAACGAGGCTATAGATGGCAGAAATTCCCGAAAAGTTCGGAATTCACGGTAAATTATGGCTATAGAGTCGCAGCAAATTCAAGAGCCGAAATTTGACCGAAAATTGCGACTATTCGTGGCATTTGGGGAAATTCACAGCGTGCAAGCCAGGTACAATGGAACACGGAATTCACTGCCTGAATGACATCGAAATTTCTACTGGTCATGAGGCAAAATAAACACGATAATCTTGCGATCATCAACATTGAACGTGCAGATCTTGGTCTGCTCTCTGAAAATTTACAATCTTTTCCTTCTTGTCAAGTGTGCGGGAATGGCGGGATCAGGGTGTTGCACTTGATAGCTCACTTATATTACGGAAAGGACAATACCTTAACTGAGCACATTTCAAAAAGCACACGTTCCTCTTACTTTCATGTACGGTGTCTCAGCTCTCAGGACCTTTCGCTGTTCTGTCCACACCCATTGGCTTCCTCTCCGTGCTCACATACAATCTAAATTCATCACTCTGATCTTCAAGGCTCAGCAGGGTTTCACCCCAAATTTCTGAGCGACGTTATACATGTACTAAGGCCTCACTCAGCTTCCTCCAACCGTCCACTTCGTTCATCCAACAGACTTGACTCTTGCTTCCGCCTTCTAGAACTGCAATGGCTCAGTCTCGATCATTTGCCTCAATTGTTCCTCTCTTCTTCATTCTCTCATCTTAAAACCTGCCTCTTCGAGCACGGTTTTGAGCACTATAGAAGCGCCTCTGAACGGTTCACCCTACTAGAGGCTCTTTGTAGATGATTCGATACAATACAAAACAATGTACAATTATGAATTTAATAAGTTGCTCGTGTGAAGTTTGAACTGGTTAAGCGTCAGTAATATGTATATATATATAGGCTACATAATAAATTTGCATAGATCTATATGCCTAAAATTACCCAGCCTGGTCCCTATAATATGGCCGGGCCCCGGTGTATTTGACCTTTGTCTCCGGGTGTGGGTGCAAGAACAGAGATGGCTATGTGTGCACGACGTCAGTTATTCCGGGTTTAATTTTTCGGGCAAAAGTAAAAATTTTGCCCCCCCCACTGCTGAAATGTCTCCTACGCCTATGGGTAGAGACATGGTCTATGACAAAAGCCAATATGAAGAAACTGGAAGCGGCACATCATCGTTGGCTTAGAAGGATACTGAATATCACCTGGAGGGATAAGATCAGGAATGAAGAAGTAAGAAGGAGAACATCCATGGAGAAACTGGAAGACATGCTGAAGAAGGCACGCTTACGTTGCCTAGGTCACATACATAGATCGGGAGAAGAGGGAACCCTAAAACAGGCACTGGATTGGATTGGACTCCGTCGGGATGGAGAAGAGGACGAGGAAGACCCAGAAAGACTTTGCGAAGTATGATCTAAAAGACGGCGGAATGACGTGGGATTAAGATGCTAAGATATGGCTGCGGATGACAGGATAACGTGGAGAGGCTGTGTCGCCCGATGCGCTACCAGCGCGAGGAAGGACTAATTGTTAAGTAATACGAGCTGTACAGTGTACATACACCAGCCATAGGCGTCGGTATACTTATAAGAGACTTTCTAAGCCACGTTTGTAGGCTTATATATTCTATATTTTGAGCCTATAGGCCCTTACGGTGAAGTTCCATACAATGAATAGGATGTCAGATGGTCGCAGTGCTTGAAATGTGATAAGTGGATGTCTATTTGCGTCAAAGTTTCTTAAAACGTAGGCTATTATATACTGCAAGCTTAATCAGAAAAGCAAACGATTGTGCTGATTTTGACGTAGGCCTACGGTAGTGATTTATCTTATACAGTTTAGTTTCATAGTGGAAATAACCTATTCTAGCAATAATAATGTTGGATCAACAGGACCTAATTACTTCATCACTTTGGTTTCAATATTGCCTTGTTCAACTGCAGTTGTGAATGTAACACAATACCGTAATTCTATCCAAGCATTATTTAATTTCTTGTTTATTTCATCTCGAAAATGGCATGTGTTAAGTAGAAAATAGAGTAAGCAGCTGCACATAGATATCACCACTTTCATAGCGGGACCAGGGTGACCTAATTTGTGCACCTGGTGCCCAAATTAAGACACCATGTCCTATTTTGGGCACTTTGGGGGTATGTCCTTTTCTCCACACAACTAATATTGTAAAACAGCCAAGAGCATGTATTCAATATATTTTCATTTCCTCATGTTTAATACATCAAAATAACATCAAACTAGAGGTATGCATATCAAAATTACTGCAATACGAGTCTTTTACCTTTAAGGTGCCCAAATAAGGGAACCCTACCCTATGTCAACGCGACTATTTTCAACTCACAATTCACTTTAATACTCGAGATACGAATATTTTAAAACTCGATGTGGTGATTATTACCGCAAAATTAAGACGACCTTTAACCGCTATATCACGGCGCCGTTGCTGTTGATATCGTCTCGCTTAATGTAGGCGGAGGCTAAGCATGGGTTTAAGCGGAATATCAATAATAATTAAAAAAATAATGATAGTATAACTTGGAGACGTCTTGGGGGCCGTCCATAAAGTACGTCACGCTATTTTTGACCATTTTTGACCCCCTCCCCCCTGTCACAAACTGTCACAAATCTCGAACCCCCCCTAAAGTACGTCACACTTTCCAAAAAAAACCCATAACCATTTACCTAACCCTCTAAACCCTAGGATACTATCCCTAATCCCTCTGATAGTGACGTGTGTCCCTAAACGCTTTGATAGTGACGGGAAATCAACTTTGATCCCGCCAGGCCGGGTTTTAGACACGCCTGGCCGGGCCGGGTCGGATTTTAGGTACTAAGAAAAAATAAATAAAAAAGAATTTAAAAAATAAATGTGTGACGTCACACATGGCCTGACCCCTTCCCCCTGTCACACACTGTCACACTTTCTTACACCCCCTCCCCCCTGGAGCGTGACGTAGGCCTACTTTATGGACGGCCCCTTGTAAAGGCCTCATCGTCAGCTTGCGCTTGACGGAGGAGAAATTGGAATTCATACTATCATTATTTTTATTATGATTGATATTCCGCTTAAGTATGAATAGATCACCGTAAAATGAAAAAAATAATGACAATAATCATGAATAACAAATATTGTCTCGTATCTGGACATTTATAGAGCGCCTATCGGAGTATGAACTATTCAGAGGCAATCTACACAAGGGAAAGATTTGAACAGAAACTATTTCAAGCAGCGAGTAGACAAAGTGCAGACCCAGACAATAACTTTGCCCATCGGTGAGTGGAGGTCGCTCAAAGCAGGGTGTATGTTCATAATTTATTATCATTAATATTATTGATTAGGGGAGAGTTGCCATGAATGGACCACCTAAGGCAAACTTAGGTGTGCTGCATAAATGCTACTAAGTTTCTAAAAGGAAAGCACGCCATATGCTTGGTTGATTGTTCATCTATGTTATTAAAAAGCAAAAGACAAAAAATATTTGTGGATTTATGAGAAATAAATAAACAAATAGGTACCCCTAAAAAGTCCAATCAAGGCAACCTGTTTCCTTGAATGGACCGCATGGTGTCCTTGATTGGACCATTTGCCCTGAATGGAACACACTATTTTAAAGACGTTTTAAACAGGTAATTTTACCCAAAAAGCAAGGGAAACGCTTCAAAACTCTTAGTGTCTAACCATACAGTTAAAAATATCAATGCACAATTGCAGTAGATGAAATCAACTGAATATATGACTGGCATAACCTCTGCCTGCAGACCAATTAGGAGTACTTTGCCATAATAACCAGTGCAGGTCTACATATAGACTATATAGGCCTCTATATAGTGAAATAATATGGCCTAGCTAATACTGGGAATAAATGATTGTGAAGTATTACATTAGTACTCAGTTAAATCTATTTGAATATATCTAATACAAGAAGAATTGCGCGCAGTTCGCACAGAGGAACATTATCTTAATCTATAATAGCAGTGTATTGCTTCAGAGCAACTGTTATGAAACTATTAAGCCTACAACTGACATTTATTGCATATTTTGAAATTATTCGTTCTATGCTTGTCAGATGCATCGCCAAATCCCATGCCACACTGTCGACTGTTGTTCCATAAAACTTATGCCAAAAGAGGGTATTGTAATTGGTTAAAGAATCACAACAGGACATTGCAAGTACCGGTATCCTTAAATGGACCGTACCCAATAACATTGCAAGTACTGGTGTCCTTAAATGGACCGCACCCAAATTATCGGTCCAATTAAGGAGACTTAATGTGGTCCATTTCAGGCAACACGGACTACTTCTACTCACACTGTCATAGTTTAACAGGACCTGGTGTCAGTCTCAGCGCTAAATCGAGTATTGTTGCTTAAACATGAAACCTGGCTATGATTAAACAAACGTGACTGCAATTTTGAAAGCTTGCCTAAATTGCCTACACTCATTGTCAGGTAGAGCAAAAATTAGATCAAAACTACGTGAAATATAGTTTTTACCGCAACTAAATAAAATTTGTTTAGAATTCCGTAAAACTGATTGCGGCGGTACAATCAATATTCAATCGCGCACGAATACAACATTTGAAAACGAAGCAAAAAATGCGTCTAGGGTGTTAAATGGCTGCGGTCCAATTAAGGTAACGGTCCATTCAAGGCAACTCTCCCCTAGTCAAAATTCTTTCTATAAATCCAATTTTCATCAAGGATTGTTTTCGTCAATCCAGCGTCTATGTCATCGAGAATTATTTTCATGATTTAGGCTTTAATCACGAAATGCTTCAAATAATCAATACAGATTTGATTTACTGATGAGTGCTTTTCACCCATCCATTTTATATCTTACTTTTATCAACACAGTACATTTCCATAGACCTTTAATGTCTTAACAACTGTCAATTAAAGTAGGCGTACCAGATTTAAACCATAGCAGACCTGGGTCTATTCATATAGTGACGTAGGCTTAAAGCCTTAAACTATAGGATTGAAAACATGGAATTATTTCAACAACTACCGTATATTGCTTGCAGTGAAAGTTTCCGAAAGGATAGAAGATGATGATCCATTTTTTAATCATTCGTTATTTCCTGTCTAACCTATAACAATATCGCTTAAGATGAGTTTTGTCTTCCGGAAATTATTTGCCGTAAAATTGAAGTTGATTAATAAAAAAATTCGATACTGGTAATCTATCGCTTTAGCGTTCTAAATTATTCGCCTGGCGCGGCATTATAAGGCATATTTTTCATGAATCCCACTTCTACCTTGGCATGAATACGTTTCATCAATCCAGCTTCTGTTTGAGCAATAATTGCATTTTCATCGTTCGATCCAACTTCTATTTTAAAAAACATTCATTTTTCATGAATCCAGCGCTCCAATTGATGCAAGGATCTATTCATCGATCCTTCTCCAGGCTCTACTATTTAAATGAAAATACTCTTACCAATCCGACTTCTATTTAACAAAAATTCTTATCGTCAAACCCTACAATGGTGAATAATTTAAAAGGCTATAGGCTACCCAGAATTCTTGCTTATATAGAATGGATTGATGGAGGTAATTCTTGTGTTAAAAAAGCCTTAAATTGAGTTTGGATTGACGAAAATAGTCCTTTCTTTAATGGAAGCGCCATGACGAGAAAATATAGTAACCCAGGCCTACTAACTTACAGAGTAGGCCTAAATTTATTATACTAAATGGCGATAGGCCCTAATTGTAGCATATAGACCTAATTATAGCACCGCTGGCATGTATGGCCACTTAGGCTAAGTAAACTACCCATGGATATAATTAGCTTAATAATATAGTCATATGCCTAACTATTAGGCAATTATAGACATGGGTAGTCTATTTAAGCCTAATCACTCCGCTGCGTTTTAATGACATAAGTGGCCCGACATCCCGTGATGCTATATGGCTATAACTATGCTACAATTACGCCCATTAGTATAAAACATTTAGCCTAAACTTACTTCATAAGATTACCAATATAATTTCTAATTTATTAATGTCCAATTCCACTTATAGACACAAAGTCATTTAGTTAAGAAAATACACTGTGTCCGGATAAAAAGTAGCCCCCACAAAAAGTGTAATAACTCGGTCAAAACTATTAGGATTTGTCTTAAATTTTAAACAGAGCAACAGTGACCATATTTACACGAGATCTTAAAGCCGATTAGAAATATTCGTGAGTTTGTCAAATTTATGAGCGTTTAAAATGCAGCACCAAAAAATTTGAACTTTCCAACATGGAAAACCTGAAAAGAAGTGAAATTCAGCTATATATGGTGCTCAAAATGTCCTTCTTGTTTACGAACACACGACCGTAGACGTAGTAGTTGTCCAGGGATACACTCGGCCTCAAACCCGCAGTGGCCGCCCAGCAGTCCAGACCTCGATCCGGAGTACCAGGTGCATTTACTAGAGGGGCGCGTTTTTCGTTCACGCGTATTCATGACATCGATAACCGTAGGGTGCGTCTGATTGAAGAGTGGCAGATGTGTAACCAAGTGATCATCGACCGGACCATCAAACAGTAACGTCTATGGTCGTGTGTCCGTGAACAAGGAGGACATTTTGAACACCAGATATAGCTGAATTTCACTTCTTTTCAGGTTTTCCATGTTGGAAAGTTCAATTTTTTTGTTCTGCATTTTAAACGTTCATAAATTTGACAAACTCACGAATATTTCTAATCGGCTTTAGGATCTCGTGTAAATATGGTTACTGTTGCTCTGTTTAAAATTTCAGACAAATCCTTAGAGTTTTAACCGAGTTATTACACTTTTTGTGGGGCTACTTTTTATCCGGACACAGTGTATACACTTTCAGTTCGAAAATACGGGGGGAGTAGGGGGAGACTTTGTATCGTAGAGGGGAGACTCTATTTCGATGGGGAAGACTTTGTTCCGATACAGAGTCTCCCCCCGGAGACTCTGTATCAGCAAGGGGAAGACTGTTTCGGGGGGGGAGACTTTATTTCGTGACACCGCCAGACATCCGAAAAAGTTTGTTTAATTAAATCTCTAAAGATGCTCTAAATGTATATCGAAGAATACACGAATGCAACGTCAGATTAATATAGAGTGTGATGAGATATGACTACATCAGAGGCGTACATAATTATAGCAATAGTTTCCGGGGGCTTTGAGGGGCACCTGTGCTTACCACCCGCTTTTTAGACTGTCGTCGTCAGTATCGTCATCATCGTCGTTGTTACAGTTATTACTCTTACAATCGTTACTATTACTCTTATTTTTATTAGTATTGTTATTATTTTAATTAGCATGATAATTATTATCATCAACATCATTATCATCGTCATCATCATCAACATGATCGTCGTCATCAGGCGAATGGGTGACTTCATTATAACAAGATCATGACACATATCTAACAGTCGCGAGGGATAGGCCTATAGTTAGTTATGATCCGAATTTTATCACCCCACCGCACTTTCAAGGCCAAAGTTGTTTCATTTCTGGACTAGATAAGACATTAGGCGATTACATTGTAAGGTAGGGTAGGCTAATGGGAGGGTCCAATGCATCAAGCACATGACAAAATCTACAACACAGTGACTAACTGCAGCGCAAATATATTATC